>KN498990.1:391-19626 GCA_000787155.1 Scartelaos histophorus | reverse complement strand
TTAAATTAAATTAAATTATTAAAAAAAGGCAGTATAGTAATATTTGTGATAGACCTCAGTAGAAATATACTGGTACAATGGAAGTGAAGTTCAAAAAGTTTTACAATAACAAAGTCTATGATCATAAAATGTGATGTTGAAAGGTGTTGTAATGCCTGGGTCGGAACTAGCACTTAGCCCAAAATTAGGGACCAGTGTCATGAATAAAGACGCTAATTTGGGGACGGTTTACAGCAGCGATCGTCATGGGAACCGTCAAAATACATACAGGGCAAGAAAGGAAAATGAGCGCACGGAGACAAATGCGAGTTTCTCATTAGCTAACCTCAATGTCTTAGATCTTTTCGGAATAGCAAGGCCACAAGTCTAATTCTAACTGTAAAACAATTAGAAGCTGCTTTTCTGGAAATCTGCTGCAGTTCCTTTAATATCCCAGAGGTTTCATGATGTCTTAGGATTTCTTAAACCGGAAAATAATATTGCAACTAAGGGCAATAAAGAAACATTTGAACCTTCACCAATTTTTTTATCATATCTGGATTTGACGTTGGTTTGAAAGTTAATATAAGGTGACAGGAAAAATGTGTGATTTGAATACACTGTGATTCCTCAGTAAAAGTCTCTGCAAAAATTCCATTGGCTATTGATATATGAATTTCATTTTGAACGGTTAGAATATCTTAAGTTTTTCACTATTAAAATTCTTTTCAATAAAAAAATTCCCCTTGTCGAAATAATATATGAATAAATACTTGGTTGATAACTTCTTGAATCAAACTAAAATGAAAAATGCCAGTTGTAGGGAGAAAAGTATTACCTCCTCTGCTCGTAGCCTTCAAAACTTTATTCATCATCTTGCAGAAAACTCACAGAAGGATGAAACATAATGAAGTAAAAGTAGCAAAGTACTGTACTTAAAGGTGCATTGTGTAACTTTTCTGGTGGAGGGTCTGTTAAACACTTTTGTCATGGAGATATTATTGGTTTGACTGGACTGGTTTGACATTATAGAGACCAAACCAGACCAAGTTATAGACCAAGACCAATCACAATGACAGAAAATGGATTATTACTATTAATGGACTTTAAATGGAATGAAAAGTAAAAGTTTATTTATTCATTTTGATATAGCGACACCTGATGAAAAGGCTGAGGTGTTTATTTTAATACATTTGTTGTTTGAGCAAAACAAAAAATATAGAAATACAAATATCTAGTAATAAACTATCATTTCCAGTGTTTCTGTTGAATAAAACTCGGCACGCATCTGTATAAAATCACTACATTTGAAACCTCAAAAACCTCAAAATATGTGCTAAAACTTTTCTTCATGTACATTTTAAAACAGGTACTTTAATATTTTTATTTAAGTCAACTTTTTCATGTGATACTTTTACTGTTACTTGAGTATATATATTTTTTCTTTTGCTTCAGTATCTGTAGTTTTACTTAAAGGTGCATTGTGTAACTTTTCTGGTGGAGGGTTTTTTAAATGTTTTTTTCCATGGAGATGTTATTGGTTTGACTGGACTGGTTTGACATTATAGAGACCAAACCAGACCAAGTTATAGACCAAGACCAATCACAATGACAGTAAATGGACTATTACTATTAATGGACTTTAAATGGACTGAAAAGTAAAAGTTATTTATTTATTCATTCATTTTGATATAGTGAGACCTGATAAAAAGGCTCAGGTGTTTATTTTAATACATTTGTTGTTTGAGCAAAACAAAAAATATAGAAATACAAATGTCTAGTAATAAACTATCATTTCCAATGTTTCTGTTGAATAAAACTTGGCACAAATCCGTATAAAATCACGACATTTGAAGCCTCAAAAACCTCAAAATATGTGCTAAAACTTTTCTTCATGTACATTTTAAAACAGGTACTTTAATACTTTTTCATGCAATACTTTTACTGTTACTTGAGTTTTTTGTTTTTTTCTTTTTTGCTTCAGTAGTTTTACTTAAAGGTGCATTGTGTAACTTTTCTGGTGGAGGGTTTGTCAAATGCTTTTCTCCATGGAGATGTTATTGCTTTGTCTATCATCCTTCAATCATTCTTCATGGAGACCCAACCAAGTTACAGGTCAGATCTGTGGAGAGGCAACCCCACTCACAGTCAGAATGCCTGTTTTTATAGGTAATTTTGAGCTATAAAACCATCTGTAAATGAATAAATGTGAGGTTTATCTGTGGAACACTCCAGGCAGAGCAGTGACATCCATAGAAACAAAAAAGGCACGGACCCCAAACCAAAAAGTTATTTAAAAGTGCACTTAAATAACAGAACTGAGTGCCTCCTCCACCACTGCATTTACCTATCTACACAAATGTCTTCCCAAATTTCAAAGAATCACTCATCTATGTTGGTGGTCCCCGTGGAGTAGAGGGCCCAGCTCCAATGAAACTCATACGCCTGAAAACTTGAACAAATTAGCGTCTAAAATGCAAAGTAAAGACGCTCGGGGCGATATGACGGGCCAGTGAACGCAGCGGACCCTAAAGACTGTGGCTCTTCTGTCTGTCTGAAGGGCCCCACCGTGCCCTGTGCAGTGGCTTGGGCTGTGGAATGCCTCTCCATAGGCCCCAGGGGAAGCACACACTGTCAGGGAGGGGGTAAAAGGAGGTGGGGGGGCAGCTCTGGGCACAGTCCCCAAGACGGTTCCCACTGCTCTTTATGGATTGCCAGCCGCGATCGTGTATGGGAAACAAATCACGACCCAGACAGCTTACTGTACTTTACCCTGCTTTATTTTAAAAACCCTGACAAGTGAGGAAAGTGAACGCTGCTTAAGCTGAAGTGTGTGTGTTCATGCCATCCATCTCATTTTCTTTGCAGTCCGTCACGGTTGGGTAGGAATGTGAAAAATAGCAGGAAAATGTGTTATGGGAGAGATTAATATGGATTTGGGAGGGGAAATAATGATACACAAAACATAAATTTGGGGTTATAAAATTGTTTGAACTTGTGCCATTAAAAAAAGAGGTGAGCAACATTGCAGTCATAAATCAATTCAGTGTTTAAGTGACAATACAGACTGCAGTTAGCCCATATTACACTATGTTCTGATTCATGTTATAATGTTCCTCATCAAAAATATATCTAGAGTTCTTCTTTCAAACAGAAAACACTCTGTTCCACTTTATGATGTCATGTGGTAATACAGGAAGTGCCCTACTTTGTTTATATACCGTATTTTTCGGACTATAAGCCGCATCTAAAATCATTACATTTTCTCAAAAATCAGCAGTGGCCTTATAATCCAGTGGCCTTATGTATGACCTTTGGTTGTGTTTAACCTCCAACCGATTTGATGTTGATTAGTCTAATAACGTATTAGTGGGCGAGTCAGGAGGAGTAATATGTTGGCGACATATAGGGCGACTGTGCAACATACCGGTAGTTCTGCCGTGTGCTGTACAAGGACCCAAAATGCCACCATTACCATGCAGATTTCAGGTTTTGTATTTTTGTGTTAAAACTGAACAATGTTGAGAGGATCCGGGCATGTTTGATGCCCAAATCACCAACTGTTAAACTTGTATTTTTGTGTTAGCTACAACTGAGAGTTATTGTAAATGACCTGAATAAAGTTTGATTTATCCGACACGCGTTTTGTTTCTCTTATTGTGCCTTATAATCCGATGCTCCTTATGTGTGGACAATGACACAACTGACATATTATTTGATACTGCGTCTTATAATCCGGTGCGCTTTATAGCCCGAAAAATACGGTACTTTATGCACCTTCACTAGAATCATTTGGATAATTTCAGCCCTGGAAATGCCAAGTTTCAATTTTGCGTAATAGACAATTTTGCATAATAGACAAGTCAAGACTTTTTTTCCTGTAGTCTTCCAAATTCAAGTTAGTATCTGTTTTAGAGCAAGAAGCCTCGCTAAACTTATCAAGAGCAACAGTTTTTGCACGATGAAATGAGGCAGGATATTGATGCTTTTTAAAGGACTGTGCAACTTTTCACCACTTTTTTGTCCCATGAGCAATGCTGTTGTTTTGTCTGGAATGTTCAGTAATACCACAGTGTCAAATTACACATTCGCTACCCACAAAAATACCTATTGCCAGTTTGCAGCTCATCAACATTCCCTGGAGCTGTGATGCTAACTGTAAGCATGCTCTGTCTGCTAACCTGCTTTTTATTGAAAATCAAACACCTAAACAGGAAACTTTTTGGGCGGTGTCTGCATTGCATCTTTATGGTAACTCTTGAACATTCCACCAGTAGATATATATGCAGAACATCCCCTGCAAGACGACGAGACCCTAAAAGCAGACGGGGACTCTCCATGAGAAAAGTTACATATTGCCTATTTAGTTTAATTAATGACGTCCAAGCTGCACAGAAGAAAATTAAAGGGTTAGAGTCCAGTGACCTCTTCTACGCAGTCACAGAATTAAGCATGTCCGCTGTTGACTCTATGATTCATCCCTCTTATGCTCCGTCAAAATGTCTGGCTTTAGTCCTCTATTCGCCAATACATTGTCTGAAAGCTGTACACTCTATTCTTCGTGACAATCAAAGTAAAAAATACCTTACTTGGTCCCAATCACCGGTTTCCTTCAATAACGCTAATCATAATTGCAGGTGTTCCGTGGTCAAATGCAGGTTTTGTCTCGTCTTACCTCCCTCAAGTATTTTGGCGATTCTGATTTCTTTCAAGTAGTCTACGGCGGTATGGACAAGGGTAATCAAGCTGGCGAGGGCGATAAAACGTCCCAAATGGGCAGAACATGAGGTTAATTACAACAATGCCCTCTACAAGTCCCATAGACAGCTGGTACAGAGCGCCGTGATGGATGATTGAGCGCACATGTCTGTACTATGATCAATCATTTTTACTGCGCTAACATAGCACGCGAGTAAGTCCCTAATGGAAAATGAATGGGGACGTCTACTGCAAATTTACATTATAAGTAGGTCAAACAAATCAGCGTTGTTGTTGAAAAATACTTGATTATACCGATACGTTTTTCCTCTCCCCACTCCTTTTTGGGCGAGTTATTCATTTCTATTGGTATGACTGATGAAACCACGACTCCGTTAAAAGCCGTTATTCGAGTTAGACTTTAATCTGCGGTTTATTTCAACACAATTTGACCTGAAATCTACTGTTCAACAAATCTCTCACACATAAAATTACAGTCACAAGCTACTAAACATTAGTTATTCACCTTTTTATTGGAAATCAAACTCCTAAACAGGACTTTTATTGATCACAGGTTGCTGAAAATAATTTGTATCGCTATGGTAACTGTAGAAAATTACATCAATGGAGATAAATGTAGAACAACCCCAGCATAATGTCACTCAGAATTAGTTGTGTAGTCCAACTGTATTTATCCAGGCTTGGGGTCTGCACAAATTGTAATCGTCACCTTCTTAAAATAATCGCCTAAGTCACCTAAGTTTATTTTGCCATAATTTATGCCATAATTTCAATTTTGGGGGGAGTTTTTTGTGTTTCCTGAAAAACCTGAAAAAATTACTTATTTTATTTTTTGATTATTTTAGGAAGGTGTTGAAATACACAATGAATACAATATTTAACAGAGGAAAGATATCACCAAGACAAGCTTGTAATGCTCGTTGGTTTTCTGTGTTTGGTAAATCACCTTTCAAATAAAAATGTACCAAAAATGTATTAGAATTAAAGTATACAAAATAGACACCGCCAAATCCCAAACATCTGCAAAACTCGTCGCCATCCACCAAAAACGAGCACTTATCTCTGATGTTAACCCCATTTCAGAAGTAGGTTAATGATCAATCCGCGGCCCGGACCATCGCCGGACGGCAGAGTCTCTGGTTGCCGTGGAGACGTGGTCCGACAACAGCCCCGGACGGCCATTAGCACAGATCATTAGGCAGAGCTTCTTGCGGGGGCCAGGTGAGGTCATGAGAACATGCGCTAACGCCTGGACCGCGGCCTGTTCGGGGGACGGTAAACACACCAGGAAGTGGCACAAAGAGTGTCCGTCCAATCAGAGCCGGCCCCATAATCCCGTAGGCAAACACGGCTAAACGCTGGAATTCTATAGCTGGCTACCGTCATTGTGCAGTTTTGTGCACTTGGAGAGATCGTGAATGAACTAGCCTGCCTAAAAATAGCTAATGCTGGTAAAAAGCTCATTAGTACTGACAGTGGATTTATCAAAAAAAGTGGTTGGCAGTGTAAAATTGACTATTGCTTGGATTGAGAATTGAATGTCTGCTTAATTTCCGTTACATAGAATACAGGAAAAGTGTCGGTTTTGGTACTAAAGAAGAGACTTGATACAGATTTTAATATAAAATGTATATGTATGTATGTTTTTTCTTTATGTGGCCATGTGAGCCTAATCACTGACTAATCCTGCAGGAAATGTCAATGATTTTTTACTTGCTCAAATGGGTATCTAGTTACAATACCTGTTTAAATAGTGATTAAAATCAGATTTTTTATATTTTTGACAACCCTAATTTCTTTTATACAAGTGATTAAGCGCAAATAAAAGCAAGAAGGATCGCTATGCAGGGTGTGGTACCACTAAATCTCATCTTTTGTCGCATTTAAGTAAGCCAAGATAAATAATGAAAGCCAAAAGCCGGCGTTTTAAAAGAAAAGGATGTAAATATGAAGAGGGGAGCTCACTATACAAATTGCTCCTATTTCGGAAAAGTGTTCACCCTTGTCCCTTTGAGGCCGAGCACAAAGGAGCTGAGGTCATTAGTTCAGCTTGTCTCCAACTGCTCAAACCGCGATACAAGAGACTCATCTCCAGGCACAATAACAAAAAGAGGACTCTGAACAAAACTGGTTCAAAAAAGGCTAAGCAGCGGTCCCTCAAGCCCTGCACTGAACACACTCTCCACAGACAGCCCCAAAAAGACAAAAACAAAACTTTTTGCAAGATCACGCTTAGCTAAGAACAAGCAGTACTTTGCATTCCACAGAGCTGTGCCCAAATTGGAAAAGGCTCTGTGCAACCACACTGTGAGCATCAAACCTCCTGTCCACTTGTGTATTTATGTTTTTTTTACTAAAATTATTAAATATTTAAAGGTCATATATTACGCAAAATGATTTTAATATGGTTCTCTCATCATACCTAGAGTTGTGTTTTGTTTCATTCACACATATTTGAGTAAAACTTTATTATACCTCCAAAGGTCAAAATGCTCTGTTCCACTTAGTGATGTCATTATAAGCAGTAGTTTTAATGTAAACAGTGATCTTTTACTCTTAATTCAGTAGATATTAGCAATTCCAGGGCTGAAATTATCAAAATGATTCTAGTTTGAAGGTGTATGGAGTAAAAAAATACAGTGGAGCACTTCCTGTATTACCCCATGACATTACAAGGTGGAACAGAGTGTTTTTGCAGTTGAATAACTCCAGGAATGTTCTTAATGAGGAAACTTTATAACATGGATCAGAAAATAGCATATTATGGGTCTTTTAAAGATAAGACCTTGGACTGTGAAAGGAGGGAGGATGTTACTGACTAAATTTTCACAAATTAAATGAATATTTCTGAGGACACGTCTGTGTTTAGAAAAGAGATTTGTGCTGCAATCCTAACACTAATGGAAATTTTTATATTTTTAGTAAATATTATAACAACACCACAAATTGAAGTATTCTCCTATAAAATAATTAAATTAATTTGAAATTCAATAAACTGTTTATTCAATATTTTATGACTTTAAAATAAGTGATCATAAGCTATTTGACATTTTTATAATTATACTTATATACTTATATATACTATAATGATATATACTTATACTTAGGAAATATTTATTAATTTTTTTATATTTTAAGTCACTGAAAATTGTCTCCAACAATCATAGAAAAGCTTTGAAAATGTATAATAACATGAACAGATCCTTGTTATTTTGAGTATGTTTAGCCTTGTTGTGTGCATTTTGTGTGCTATATTCTTGGGGGGGTTTGCAATGTTTGACACTTGTCTACGTTTCAGGGAGAAGAACCTCAAATGTAATTTAGTACGTACCCTGGCGGTATGTACAATAAAAACAAAATAAAACAAACAAACACAAAAATAAGACAGAGTGATCGAGCTCGCGTGATGCCGTGCAGAGTCTGTCGTCTTGTTGTGGTGACACGACGGGTACAAAAACAAAAACACAAATTGGGAGAAGAGGAATGCGTCCGTCCAGGCAGGTCACGCTGTAATTAGAAAAGTCTGTGGCCTGTGACTTGTGCCGCCATGACACCGTCTATCACTCCTCCGCAGACAGACGAGAAGGGGCAGCCATGTTCAGTGATAAAGCGCTTTTTCCATGCCTTTGAAGCAACAGGGGAATCAGTTGGCGGCTCGAGGCATGATGGGTAAAAGGAGGTGGTGGAGAAGAGGAAGAGGAGGAGGAGGGTTGGAGAGGCACTTGTGGACATATGACATCACTTCTAGCACTGATTTTCTTAAGCTCCTGCACTATTTGTTCAGCTTCTTGTCTCTCGTTGTGCCCTCAGATCCAAGGTCACGACCGATATGTGGAGTTTACTCAGCGGAGGTGGAAATATAAACACGACTTACACATCACCTTTGGATTGCGAGGAATCTCTAAAATGTTCCAATTTTGAAGTTGCAGGGTTGTCATAAAGTCATAAAAAGGAAAAAGTCCGCTGATCCAGACCTGTGTGTTTTTTTTGAGCGATACAAATCATATTATAATGTGATATTTTGTGATTTTGTACTGATTGTCTGGGTGCCACCTTGGCCTGGTCTCTACTGAAAAAGACTCTGAATCTCAATGGAACCTCCTGGTTAAATAAAGGCATAATAAAATAAACATTTGGCATTCCATTTTGGACTTGCCATGAATACAGTTATTCTGGACATTAGCTTAACTTGCAAATTGGTATTTTAAGACAGACGCGCTTCCTTCCACAGTTCTTTCTCTTTATATAACAGTGGTCCCCAAACTTTTTTGCCCCGTGGACCGGTTTAATGTCAGACAATATTTTCAGGGACCGCTGTTTAAGGTGTGGCGGATAAATACAACAAAATAATATGATATGAGCTGCATTCCAAGTGGTGAAGCAGTTTTGAGGGCTTCATTGCCTCATTCGAGAGCCGGTCGCCGCATATTATGCAGAGCGGCCTCGGTGCGTGGGAATCCGTATTTTAAGTAGGACTCCTGATATTGTCTATTAAATGTAGCTTTCTTTTTCTTGGAAGTCGTAGGCTCCTCTTCTGTCTCCTGGCTGGGCCTTTTGGAAGTTGTAGGCTCCTCTTCTGTCTCCTGGCTGGGCCTTTTCCCCTTTGCAAAGAAACTTTCCAAAGACGTTTGTTTTTTACTCATTTTGCTGTTCCTGGGTTTCATTTTAGCGGTGACCGAGAAGAGAAGAGCCTTGTCCTGCGTCAAGAGTGACATAGACGGATGTAACAGAGAATCGTGTCATTTTTCAAAATAAAATATTTTTCAGATTCTGAAATAAATAAAGTTAATTATTCTTTCTGTGCTTCCTGGTACCAAATGACCCACGGTACCGGTCCGCAGCCCGGGGGTTGGGGACCGCTGTTATATAAGGAAAGTTTAAAGTTAATTAAATCAGTAATTGCATACATCAATTCTTCTTGGTGGCCTAGTAGTTAAATTTGCATCACAAATACAGGAAAACTTGAATACTTCAGCACTCTGGGTTCACAAATCTTACTGAATGTCGCTGCACTTGCCTCACCCTGGTTCAAGCAACACAATATTATTCAATAAAGCTAATGAGCCAAACCTGAAGGACAATGTGCACCAATGTCACTTCTCTTTGCTAAATATTGCTATTCTTGTTGTTATAAGCTTCGTGGAATCTGCATTAGGAATTGTAGGAAAAGTACTGTAATGACTGACTCAGAATAACTCGATTACTTCACTTTTTCGTGTAAACTCTAAACCTGCTTACGAGGTAACTCTTCCCCTGTGTTATTAACCCAACTTACCCATGTCTGGTATTTGCTGTTAAACTCTATGCAAACAGAAAAACGTCAGCTGAATCTTCTAGGCCTTGTATTTTTCCGCTAGAGCCCTTATTTAGTCTTAAAGAAGAGACTGGGTGTGTGTGTGTGTGTTCACCTGAGATCTGAGTGTGTGTGTGTTTGTGTGTTAATATGCAAGGAAGCCAAAGATGTGGTGGGAGCTACGCCCTGCTAATCGCTGCCTGCTGTTGGGTGGCTTGTGCTTTGATAGCTGCACAGGTCTGGGGCTCAATGGTCGTCTTTATGCACCAGGTACATTCTTTCAGTGCTCCATTTGCAAACCCAGGGCAAAGTGTCTGGACACGAAAACCCCGGATAAACACTGAGTTGGCAGAAAATATAACACAAGCAGTAAGCAAATCCACTTAAAAGCTGTTTGACCAGAATTTTTAATGTTTGTCAATGTTATGTTTTATTTTCAGCGCGTTTCCCAAAGTAATTAAAGAATCAAGCGAGATGGAATCTGCAAGCTGATTTTAGTAAGTGGCAAGAGACGGATCAAGTGTTTACAAGAGCTGCGCAATTTTGGAAAATAAATTAACTTGCCATTTGAATTGCAAATTGCGCTAAAAGTTGTTTTCTGTTCAGAGAGAGCGCACATTGAAAGATATTCCATTAGCATTAAGAGTCTGTACGATCTTCGAAATGTAAAAAACAGTTTGCAGTGGTCCAAAGTTATTCCTCACTGGCCTCATGTATTCCAAGCATACTAATGACTTACTGCAGAGAGTCTACAGGCGATTTCACAACTCTCAGACTCTCAGAGACCATCACTGTAAAGCTGACAACTAGCATGCTAAGGTGGATGTCCTGATTATCGGATGCTTTCTAATAAAATGCAAACACCCTGATTATTTTGACGTACTGCTTATACAATGTGTCTGTAATGGGACAAGACCAATTTTGCTGAAATTCATGAAAAAAAAAAAAACGGGTAGGTCCTTATGAATTTCAAAAACGGGTTTAAACTACAGATACAACTAAATTTTTCTATACAAGGACAGCACCTTTTGGTCTTTGCAAAGGACATTCTATTATTCCATTAGTAACAAGAGCAATCCCAGATTTCTGATCTCTGCCAAGGGATGACGTGGACACAGAATCCAGATCCGGATCCAGAATCCAGATCTGGATCCGGATCATCACCAAAATATTACAGAGTCGTCCCTGCACCAAGATCTTCCTCTGGTGACAATTTCATGAAGATCCGGCCAGTAGTTTTCGAGAAATCTCACTAAGATTGTATATCCAGATCCAGATTCCAGGTCTGGATCATCAATTTAATGGAGTGGTCCTAGGGCCCAGATCGACCTTTGGTAAAATTTCTTGAGGATCCGTCCGGTACTTTCCGAGAAATCCTGTCCACAGACAAATAAATAAATAAATAAATAAACTGACTCGATCGCATAATCTCCTTGGCGGACATAATACTTGTAGTCTTTGTGATTTGATAATTGTAATCGCAATATATATTGTGAAGTTCTACAGTCAGTGCCTACGAGATAAAGAAATATGGGAACAGTGGTTTAGCTACTTCACAGGCTTTTATTCCAAAAAATGACTCTTGTGAGCTTTAAGTCATGTCAGAATGTTGTTACCTCCTCAAAAACAGACCTGGAGCTGAGCCTTGTTTCAGTCCCACTTGTCTGAGTAATCCTTTATTATCCGTTTCCATCTCGAAAGATCCAAATGTTCTGTTCCACCTTGTGATGTTATGAAACGGCAGATTTCAATCGGTAGTTTTCAAGCTAACAGTTACCTTTTACTCTTTGTCGAGCAGAAAACGGCAATTCCAAAACTGAAATTCTTGCTGAGATTCTTGTGAAGGTTTATGGATCTTAAAATACAATGGAGCACCTGTGACATCACAAGTTTTTGGACGAGGAAACCACATTATAAAATAGATCAAACGAAGTGTAATGGGTCCTTTGAGCAACAACTGATTTCTTCCTCTAACAGTAAAATAAAGGCCAATATGAGGTTAATGGTTGGACTTTTTTTTCCTAAGTGTTTTCGGAAAAGGGAAACCGAGGCCCGTTGCTAAAGGAGTCAGTGGTTCTGGTCTGAGCACTAGTTATTATGGCTATTCAAAGGCTGGTGAAACGTCTTCTGAGGTCGGCCGCTTTCTCCATATGTGCTTGTGTGTGTATAATGTGTGTAAATGTGTGTGTAAATGTATCTGTGTGTGTGAGACCGTCCTGCCCATCCCAGCCTCTTGGTATGTAGCATGTTGTCTGTGATCATGGTCTAGACTTCCTGTGACTTCATGCGTCCCATTTCTCCGTCTTTACACTTTAACCATTCACAAAATCCCCAAATTTACAGTAGACACGCACTTTTCGCCATTTTGTTTTGTCAACACACTTTTTTTTTCTTTCCACCATATTTAAATATTTGCACAGAATGTTTACTTTCCCAAAGAATTATGAGTTCAACAAATGTGCAACTATGGATTGGGGCTGAAACCAGATCTCTTTTTTTTTTTTTGTTTCTGACGTTTTTATCGAAAATATAAAACAAACAAGGCTCAGACTCACTGCTACAGTAAATTCACCTGAAGTTGCATCAGCGCGGCGCAAAGAAACCATTGAGCGATTTGATTGCAATCGCAGAAACATTTTGCAATTCATGCTTTCAAATCAGGATTCAGTTCACTATTCAGATTTTAGACTAAAATAAGAAGTGCTAAGTGAATCCAAGAATCCCTTATATTTCAGAACATGTTTGTAAAGGTTTAAAGTACAAAGTTAGCACGTATTTTGTTGTCTTGCAAAAAATCTGCAATCTATAAACTACACAAAGACTTTGTGACTTGATAATAATTGCAACACATCAGATTTTACCTGGGATCGATGGGCGTGGCTCACAGGTAGTTTAGCCAATCAGGGAAGAGCACGGTGTGTCTGTATTAAAACAAACATGGCTGCCTCCTGTAGAATCACTGAGCGAAGCACTAAACTCTGATGTGAAAGAATCTTTATTATATATATTTTTTTTGATTGCACGATCATATTTGCTTGAATCATTTGGATGATTTCAGCTCTGGAATCTCAATCTCTCCTGAACTGAAGCTACCAGAAAATGACATCACAAGGTGGAACAGAGCATTTTGAGCTTCAGAGATGTAGACAGATTAATAATAATTGGTTACTCAAACATGTGGATAAAACAGAACACAACTCCAGCTATATTTTTGAGGAGGTAACAACATTTTTTACATTTTTTTGCTTAATATAGGAGCTATATAACTTCACCTGATTTGCTCATATACAATACAAAGCCCATTTTACAAAGCAAATGTGTGTTCAGTTCATCTCTAGAATCCATTCGCCTGCTCTAACACAAGTCTCAAGGCCTGGAAAATGTTAATCTATCTACGGACGAAAACTTTAAGGGAGTTTTCCTAAAGAACCCAAGGAAGCCACAAGATGAAGAGGGAGCGTGTCTGAAAATGGCTGCGGCAGATGCGGAGGAGGCTGCCACCCAGCTGGGGAGCACTGTGCCCTATACCGCACTGTTTGGGCACACTCCGTCCACAGCTATAATAAATCACAAAACTTCCTCAAATTCAGAGAGGAGGAAATTTTAGATCTGGGTTCAAAGCGCATATTCACTGCAGCTGTACTGTACGGCGCAGGTTACGGTGACGAGCTTTTATGGGTGTTTCCATTGGGCTCAAAGGGACTCTAAATACGTCTGGTGTACTGCGTGTGGTTATCCATTAACTATATGGCCCTAACTTTTAAGTATCATCGAGCTGTGTCATCAGGTTGCGGGTTGCATTGACGATTGCAAAACGGTAATGCTTGTCTCTCCGTTGCAGGTTAACGGTCCCAAATTATGCAAAATTGACTCTTGCAACCTTTAAGTCATGTTATAATGTCGTTACTTCATCAAATACACTGAAGTTAAGTTTTGTTTCATTTACACGTTTGAGTAAACCTGCATTATTAGTCTGTCCACATCTTCGAAGCTCAAAATGCTCCGTTTCACCTTGTAGTTCTCAAGTTTATAGCTACTTTTCTAAACAGTGGAGAGTTTCCTGTATTACCACATGACATCACAAAGTGGAACAGAGTGTTTTCCATTAGAAAGACCTCAGAACTTAGTCTAAATATGCAGGGTTTGTGTGTTAAACATGTGTGAATCAAACCAAACAAAACTCCAGGTATGTTTGTGATGAGGAAACATTATAACGTAGATCAGAAAATAGCTAAATAAATGTCTTTCAAGTTGTCACACTTGCAAAGAATATTTAAAATGTATATTCTGTTTTGAAACTTTGGGGAGAACACATGAGATTAATTCAGGCCAAAAAAGACACCAAGATATTTTTTTTCCTTTTTCATAGGTGACTTTTTTTTGAAGTGTGCGCTATTGAAATAAACATGAGCAAATTTTAACATGCAGTAAAGCAAGTGTGTCTGGGTGCTGCTGCTGCCATAGGTTTGACTGCTGTGGAAATGCAAAGAATATATGTATTAAAAATGGATAATATCGCAATTGTTTTGGAGATATGGCAAATTAGAATCATGTAATCAAATCATCATATATCATTATAATTAAAAGTATGAAAAAATTACCACAAAAATAATCTACCGTATTTTTCAGACTATAAGGCGCATCTACAATCATGACATTTTCTCAAAAATCAACAGTGGCCTTATAATCCAGTGGCCTTATGTGTGACCTTTGGTTGTGTTTAACCTCCAACCGATTTGATGTTGTCCACATTAGTCTAATAACGTATTAGTGGGCGAGTCAGGAGGAGTAATATGTTGGCCACATATAGGGCGACTGTGCAACATACCGGTAGTTCTGCCGTGTGCTGTACAAGGACCCAAAATGCACCTGTTAAGAGACATGCACCATGCAGATTTCAGGTTTTGTATTTTAGTGTTAAAACTGAACAATGTTGAGAGGGATCCGGGCATGTTTGATGCCCAAATCACCAACTGTTAAACTTGTATTTTTGTGTTAGCTACAACTGAGAGTTATTGTAAATGACCTGAATAAAGTTCGATTTATCCGACACGCGTTTTGTTTCTCTTATTGCGCCTTATAATCCGATGCTCCTTATGTGTGGACAATGACACAACTGACATATTATTTGATACTGCGCCTTATAATCCGGTGGACTTTATAACCTGAAAAATACAGTAGTGTTATCTTATATAATTGGTATAGGTATAATTGAGGTTAATTTAATCCAATTGTCTATTCACGCAGACATTTTAACACAAGTCTTTACTACATCTTAAAGCCTCCATATTACGCTATTTTCTGATCTATATTACAATGTTGTTTCGTCATTTAAAACATACCTGGAGTTGTGTTTTGTTTCATTCAAACACGTTTAACACACAACTCCTGCATACTTAGGCTGTCTTCTTCTCTTAGATGCGAAACATTTTGGACCATTTTGTGATGTCATGTGGTAATACAGGAAAGGCTCCACCCTGTTTTTTAAACTCATGCACCTTCACTAGAATCATGTGGATAATTTCAGGCCTGGAACTGCCAAACTCTACTGAACAAAAGGTAAAAGGAGCTGTTAACTCAAAAACTACCACTACATGAGGTAAAGAGCGTTTTAAGATTTGGAGATTAATAATAAGAAGTTACTCAAAATGAAAAAAGACAACTCTGGGTATGTTTAAAAGGCTTAAAGGTCGAAAAAAAGAATCTATTTTGTGCAATATAGGACCTTTCCTTTAATATTTATTTTAGCAGATATTGAATAATCTCAAGAAACTCATATCAGACCATCGCTAATCAAGAAAATGAAAAACATGTCGATATATAAATACATTTTAGTCAATATCACCCATCACTCTTCACAAGTGAGTATATAGTTTGAAATAAGGGCCACTTAAAATACAATTTCACATTTAAAAACACAAGCACACGTCTGCCAAAGATACAGGAAATTTTGTATATTTTTCTAAATAGTCGAGCCTGAATGAACCAATAACCTCGTCTAATAGCCATGTGTCTAAATGTTGTTTCAGCTTCTACTCTTCACTGGATTTATTTTCCCAAAACACAATAAGACCAGGCTTTGTGTAAACAGATAATTGTCCATTAAACATTCTTCTCTTTTTTAGTATGGACACATAACTGGTCCAGCCACCTGCAGTTATTGTTTACTGAGGAAAGTGTTCCCATAACAGTAAAAATTCCTTTTGTTGAACCCCTGAGGGAAGCTGCAGGAGAAAGGACATAAGGCACAGAGGAATCTTTAAAATGTAAGCAGATGTAGAGTGGGACTGGAGCAGTGCTGTGGACGTGAGGAAGACGGGCAAATCACAAAAACGGAATGAACAAAAAGATTAAACCCACATGATTGCATAGAAAGGAAATGGCAATGTGCATAAGTATGTGTATCATTAAAACAATAACTAGGTTTTATATGATGCATGTCTGACCTACTTCTTGGTTGTCTTCCAATGAAAATGACTTATCTAGAGTTACACCAAAGAGGTTCCACTTTAAAGCTGCAATAAGTGACTTTTCTGGTGGAGGATCCTGTACTCGCTTGTCTCATGGATGTAATTGCTTTGCCTGGAATGTTCCACTGTATTAGATTAAATGAATATTGCATTTATTCAAGTATTATTTATTTATTGCTCAAAAAATACATTAAAAAACATGCATTTGTAGTGTCAGCAGGGTCACCTCTTCACAGATATGACCTGTAACTTGACCTGATAGTCTCACCCGCTCCACAGACATGATCTCAGTTTAATGTGATGTGTGATATTCCAGGCAAAGCAATAATATCTCCAGAGCGTCCTAAAGAAAAGTGACACAGTGCACTTTTACATTTAGAACACTTACAAAGTATGACATCCAGATTTTTCACAGGCAAAATATGTTAATACTGTATTTATTCAACCATATTCAAATAGATCTCCTGACTTTAGTAACCAGTTGTTGACACATCAGAGCTCCATGGCAGAGCTTGGGTGAAACATGCAGATCCAGACTGTCCCAGCTGAGGAAACAGAGCAGCTAATGTCCCCTCACTGTAACCAGCACAGACCACTGGAGCGTATGGCCTTCAGAAACATCATTAATGTGCTCTACTCGAGTGTACAGGAGCGTGTTTTGAGCTTGTCACCGTCATCTTAAAACACTGCAAAATAATTTAAATATGGACATGAAAGTGACACCGGCCACATAAAACAACAGGCAGATTAACTTATGGTAATATTAGTTTATTAAATTGGCTATAGGGTCCAAATATGACTGTGAGCTGTAAGAATCTACTTATAAAGTGTTTTGCTGGGCAACAAACAAGGAAGTAACAGTGGTGCGCTGTTAGCATGTTAGTTATTGTTAGTAGCGGTGACAGCAAAAGTCCAATCTGGCCTCTGAGAGTCGGGAAAAGCACTTTTAAACTCACTGCAGTGAGGAATAAATACGGACCACGGCAAACAGTTAAAAACTAAATAAACCTGTTTTTCCTGTTGAAATGCTAACAGACGGTACGTGCCTTTATTTGCATTAATTAATGTCCCTGGGAAAGTTCGCTAACAGCCACAGGGGCTGACAAAGTCAAAGCTCCTGCCCAGCGAGCACAGGTCAGTGCAGATCTGCAGGAGCCAGGTGCTTGAAGCTCTTGTGTCTGCACAGCTCCACACACAGAGGAGCAGTGCCAACTGGAGCACAGTCTGAGCCCATGAGTGAGCGAGAGAGGAGGAGGAGACAGCTGAGCCTCCTCTGAGCCTGTGTGATTAAGACAGCGTCAGCCACAACACAGACAACTGTGTGCAGCTGCCTGGAGGAGAGAGACTCATTCACACAACACAGGCTCCATAACCAGCACCAAGGCAATTAAACTCAACAATATCCCAGTGTAAGCAACACACAGCAGACAATAGGGCTCTTTAGGACAATATTAAACAACTGTTAGTTTAGAGCAGCTTCTGTTGACAATAACTTCTACCACGGGAATAGGATTTCTAATGTAAAACTAAACCTGTCACAATAATAGTAAACGGTCACATTTTCAACACTTTTACACCTTCAAGGCCCTCAAAGCGCCTCACATCAAGAAGACATTCCTCCACAAACGCATTCATACACCAGTGTATGCAGACACATGGGGGGCAGGCCAAGTGTCTTGTCCAAGGACACAGCAACCACATTTATCTGGGAGCTGGAATTGCACCGCCAACCTGTGGTTCACTAGATCTTATGGCTCAACCAATGATGTTTATATGAAGAGTGGGATTCAACCTGTCAAGCTTCGGATCAGTGGACAAACTCTAAAACGATACAGCAGCTCAGACTGTAGTGTTCAAAATGTTAAAGCTTGAACAACATATTCAGGAGCTCAGTATTTACAATTTATTTGCAATAATGAAGAGACTTTTACCATTTTTACGTACTGTGATCTGATTTTAACTATAGCGAGTAAAATAAATAACTTCTATGGCTAATTATTGGTTAATTCTTCTATTCATTTGTTGCAACTCAGACCTTTTAAATGATGCTGTCTGTTTAAAAATGCTTTAATGGGATTATCCTGCTTTGTCTCAGTCAGATAAAGTAGTTTCAAGCTTAAGCTCTGTTCCCGTATATCACACTTCAAAATTTGTCATTGTAAAACACTGACGTCACACGAGCAACCGAAGAAAAAGAACAGTTGGCCTAATAAACAAATGCGTTTTATTTACCCAGCCGTGAAAACTTAAGACATGTGCTTGCATTTCTTCCAGCGCAATAATTTCAGATTTTGTTTGTCCTTTGAGCATTTCTCTCTCCTAATAAGCCGCGAGCTGACGAAACCCTGCCCAAACAAGTCCTGTGAGCCGAGGCAAACTGCTGTCAAATGAAAGCAGGTAGCTAATAGAGAAGACAATAAACGGTAAGGGCCCCCTGTCCGCTATTAAAACACAATATAGTCATCTTCTCCAGCCTCGGGGTCCCAGATCTGGCTATTAAAGTTCAGGGAGGCCCACTAGCGCAACACAAAAACATGCACATCAAAGGCGCCAAACTAGAGTCCCACTTCCGTCATGGCAGCCTATAAAAAGAGGACTTGAAAGGGATAAAACGGCACAACCAGATCCAGACTACGGCGAAAAAGAGTGGGAAGAATATAGGAGGAGCGCGGGACTTAAATTAGCAAAGTGTGTGTGTGTTTCGCGGTCTTGGCAGCGCGGAGATGGCGGAGGACGGCTAATGACTGGTGAGGGAAGCTGGAACGGGGGCCCCG
>JACN01052997.1:0-26026 GCA_000787155.1 Scartelaos histophorus | reverse complement strand
AATAATAATAATAATAATACATGATAATTAAATGTATTTTAATTTATTTTAATTTCATGCTCTATCGCTTGCTTCCATGGTTTGACAAATTGTCCTATTTAACACATTTCTTCAGCACTGATACCTGCTCAAAGAATAAGAATATATTTTAGGCCTTAATAGTAGTATTCGGTATTCAGTAATATCTTTCCAGATCTAGGTATAGGGATATTTGTCATTATGGCATTAACCACACTGCTGGATATTCATGGCAGTAATGTAAATAGGTTGAAATAATTGCTAAAGAGCCTCCCTTGATTATTCCCCCGTCTAGTGCAATAATTATAACAATGATGCTGTAACAAAACAACAGACCTACTGCTACTGTTTGAGTCATCATATTACACTTCCAAATTGTCAGTATCCTTGTTGAAAAGTGAGTAGTGAGGGGCAGTGTATGACATTTTACCCATTCAAAAGACCAGAGTCATTAATGGGATCACTACTTCTTACTTTTGAGTAAGTACTTTTGAGTTAAGCAGACGTAGTGGTTCTAGAAATTACTCAAGTGAGAATTAAAAGTATTTGGGAAAAGTACGACTCAGGTAAGAGTAGTTTTAGAGTGGACACGACACCTGTTTCTAATTTGAAGTTGTTAAAAGTAGACCTCAAAAAATTAAGAGTAAGAGTACTGCTATTTCAAACTATCTGTTACAGTGTCTGAAAACTGCTCCAGGAAATACAATTTCTTTAAAAAATTAATATACACAGAGTACTACCCACCTCTGCAAACAGCTCTTCTGGTTCTCTTGTAGGATATCAAAAAACTGCATTTGACTTTGAACCTCCCAGTACAGTACACATTCCTCAATAATTCACATCTACAGATCTGCATTTGCTCTGACGATTATAAATAATATAAGAGCGGGTGTAGCTGTCAAAACACTTTACACCACTTTACTGCGTAGCCAATGGGAGCTTCAGTACTGCCAGTGTAAAACATAGAGGCTGAGAAGGATCTAACAAGCATCGTGGAGGTTATAGTGTATATCACGAAGACGCAGATCGATGTACAGCATGAGTGAGTCGGGAGGGAGTTTCTTTGGTAAATATGGGGAAAGTAGCGAATATTTGTACTTAAGTAAGACTAATAATCCACAATATAGCGTTAAAATACCTATCTCAAGGCACTGGCAAGCAGGTGATGCGCACAGACAGAGTTACATGTCAGAGCCGTGGAAAGGCGGTGCTTTTCGCAGTAAGAATGTATAATTTTTGAAGCATCCATGAACAATAAAATCTTAAAATTAAATAATAACATGCAAAATAAATCTGCACTGTGGGACTTCCAGACAAATTATTAATATCATAATTTAATAAACAGGTGATGGAACTGCAAAAAACTCCATTGTGCACTAAATGATCCTATTCCTAAATAACGTTATTCAGTCTCTACTAATTCGTGTAAATCTCTGAAAAGATATTTGATACTCATTTAATTCAAGTGTGCGAAGAAAACTCGTAGCACATCCCTTGTAGCTAGCATCTTCACCTCTTTAGCGTGCCGTAGGTGGTTGTAAAGGTGTTTATAGATGTGCATATTATGTTGTGTCCCAGATTAGCTCCCGGGCTGCTACAGTTTAACAAGGCAGGTTGAACAGAGCTGATAGGGCCCTGTCTGACATCCTTGTGAAAATGTCAACCAAGTGGGGCAGAGCCGGTTCGGAGTGTGCCCGCTTTGAAGTATTATCTGCTCCCGCTCTCTTTCATACTTTCTCTGTGTTCATTTTGAAGTCTTCGTACAGTCTTGTCCTCATTGCATATAGTATTTTGTGCAAGGGTAAAAAGTCACGCTGTAATTGTATTTGTATAGGGCGTTTTTTTTGGTGAGAATGCCTAAAGGGAATAGATATAAAGCAGGTTAAAGATGCGCCGTGTAACTTTTCTTGGGGCTTGTCTCCATGGAAATGTTAACGCTATGCCTGGAATGAGCCACAGTATAGCCTCAAACTTATTTATCTCAATGGGAAAAAGGAGGTGGCACAACCAGGTCAAATTACAAGTGAGATCTGTGAAGAGGCAAGGCAGAATGCATGTCTTTTAAAGCAATACAACTAAAAACTAAACTAAAAAAACTAAAAAACTTACTTAAAAAACCTATAATGGGGAAGTTCCAGTGTTGCAGAACAAAGGCAAAAATCAGGATAAACAAATATTAGAAAACAAACAGGAATTTAACACAATTTTGTAGTAAAATACAACAAAATAGGAAGTTAAAGTGACTCCAGTGTAAAGATATATGAATGTAATCCCATTTTTGACAAGTAGTATCATGGACAACAACACCCAGTGGTCCTCCTAAAGATCTTGGGTGTCAGGATCATGAGGCCTGTTGGTGCTCGGGTTGTTTCCAGTGAGATATTTTTGCTTTGCCTGAAAAGTTTCATTATATGGCATTAAACTAATCTATGTTGCATTTATTCAATTACAGTTGCTGCTTAAAAGTACCACAAAAACACGCATTCCTACAGTGAAACAGCTCACCTCTCCCACCTGAGTTGTGAGTTGGCCTTGAGGCATTGTGGGCTTGACTCCTTGGAAATAAGTAGTTTAATGCTATAATGTGGGCCATGAAGAAAAGGAAGGAGAAAGTTATAATTTTTAGGTATAATGTACGGAGAGGAGAGGGAGGTTGTCTAAAATTTTGCTAAATTAAAGATCACAAATGAAACAAAAACACAAATATATTCTGAGGAGTAAAAAGTCAAGTCAAGGTCAGTAAACTTGTCTTAACACACAATAATAATGATGATTGAAATGCGTTCAGTTCTGTCTTGCAATTGGACACAACTTTGAAACAAAAGCCCCCAAAGCCACAACAGCATTTCCTTCTTGGCTCATTGCATTTCAAAATTCGCCGATTACCTTGTGAGTAATTATGCAAACACACCAAGTCGAGCAGAGCCGGCGAGAGCATAATCTAATTGTAGCTTAGGTAATAACAGTCATACTTTTTATGCTTGCCAATTGATACATTACTACTGCCCTAGAGACTCAAATAAATGAAAAAAATGTCCAGGTGTGAAGCTGTATTTAACATAATGAAACATAAAACTGCACTGGTCCATGGCTCATTTAGTCTATCTGAATTTCGTTATTACTAAAATGCCCGCGGCGCTGTGTTTTCGGAGCTAACTTGCATACTTGAGGCCCGCTGCTCCTCGCTATGGTAAGATAAGTGAAGATGATTGATTGTAGTCCAGTCATTTGTCACGCGTTGACAGTTGTGACAATGAAATAGATGCTTTTCTCATTTGACCTCTGAGTATTTGAAATGAGGGGGAATATATGGCACTTTACAGCCAGCGGGGATCTGTTAACTGAGTTTATGATATAATACCAGTTTGTCCTGATGGATGGAGATGGTGCTGTGACGTGACGTTGACTGCACATCTGGCCCTGCTTCATTAGGCTACGGTTTCTCGGTTAGCTTCACCCACTAATATCCCGCTTAAAGAAGACATGTGTTTGGGGAGTATTTAGGCAAAGCATACGTAGATTATTATTTTTTTTAATTTACTAATCAACAGGCTCACTGACTGATTTCCTGTTTAAAACGTCTCTCTAAATAGGGGTATTTCATTGTACCAACCAGCAGTTTCATTTACTTGTTAATGTTGAAATGTTAATGTTATTGGATACAAGACATGTTTGAATGTTACATTTTTGCCCAGGATTTTTTTTTCCAGATTAACAATAAAAATACCAAATTCTTAGAGGTGTAATCTACCTAATCTATCTATTCTATTTTGCATTTACTTTGACTGACTCCATTTAAGACCATATGCAATTACAAAATAAACATATTCTATAATTTACCTCATGCATGGACTACAGCTGAATTGCTTTTATTTTAGAAGTGTTTTTATGACATTTTTTGTAAGGAAATCTCACTTTTTCATTGCTTAGTCATAATCTGCAGTTTTTTCAGTCTGACCGGAGTGTCAAAACAATGCTATTTACTGTGTTTTATATATAAAAAAAAGAATACAATTAATATTATGCAGAATTCAGTTGAGATATTCTATTTCACATGTGGCCCCATGGAAAAAAATAATTGCCCACCCCTAATGTAGCGCAATATCAACATTTAAGACCAAGTGACGTGCTCACAACAGTAGCTCAGTGGGTGGTTGTCCACTGATCTGAAGGTTGGCGCTCATTACTGAACATTACTGAATGTTCCCACAGATGAATGCTGTTGTTGTGACCTTGGGAAACCCCCCAAATTAAAACACAACCATTTACCATTTATATACAAGCAGGCTGCTGATCATACATAGAGTAATTTTAACTCTGATTACAATATGACTTTATAAATGTGATTTTGAGATAGACCATTAACACTACAAATTCAACTACAAAATTCAATTCAGTCAGTGACCCATTACTTGAGCATTCTACTGAACTGTGTGTATGGTGTAGATGAATGAGCCAACATGCCTGTGCTGTGTAGAAAGAGGGAGATGGTTTTTGCCTGAGGGAGGTGAATACAGATAAGAGCAGCAGAGAGCGCCCTGCAGGCCTAAAGTGGCACTGCACGCATTTCATTTTCTCTGCTCGTTTAAAGCGCTGGAGTTTGGCTGCAGGTGAAATCCCTGTTTAATTACAAGTGGCCGGAGCAGGAAGAGCGAGGGATAAGGAGGGAAGTGGAGTGGGGGAAGAGGAATTAGAGGGTAATAAAAGTCCCGGACGATTTAATAAATGATCACTTTCTACTGCGGGTTGACTCAAGGGCTCATGGGAAGTGTAGTTTGAGGAGAGGGTGAAGAGAAGCAGAACCAGGGCCACTTCATCAACTCACCGGTGCATTGTATTTCAACCTTGTGTATCCAGTATTATTTTGGTCATTCCTTTATACATACAACACATACTTAGGCCTTTCATATCAAAACACAATGATGAATTTAAAATGTTGTTATAATCTTTATTTAGGACCAAAAACTTCATTGACTCTGGCTTCAATTGACTTTACACTAAAAAATTGTCACCTTTCTCTGTAATTGCTTCAGTGAGCCTTGTCATTTTGGTCTTAAAATGTTCATATTAACCCACTCTATATGATTTTGGTGTTTTTATTTTGCGATTACCTCTATAAATAAATTCCTTTTCCAAATATCGAACTCTGCTGCAAATTTGTTCCTCTAACTGCAAACCTCGATGAGCTTCATTTGACTGGTGACGTCACGCTCCCTTAGTGCACTTCTGTCAATCATTAAGACCAATTTAACTTAAAAAAATTGAATTCAATCTGATATTACATCTAAAACTACACATTCTCTCTTACATTCAAACTGAACTACATAAAAATATAACAAAGCATGAAAATTATGACTTATTTATCATACAGTTCTCCTTAAAGGTACATGCACATTATTTTTGGTAGAAGGTCTGCTACTTGTTTGTCTCTATGGCGATACTGTTGTGCTGTTGTTTTTGATCAATTACTGTTTTAATTGATCAAAAATACCTCGACAAAATATGCATTCTTACTTTGAGTACGGAGCTAGTGACAACAATGTTACCACTTTTAAGAACTACGATCACTAGACCAATTTTCAGCTACCTATTGTAATCGAATCAGACATATTATCCAGTTTTCCATTCACAAAATCAGACATATTTTTGGACAAGATCAGTTATGACAATTCAAAGCCCCCCCTTAAAACTACTCACGCACCTCTAATTGAGAACCCCAGCTCTTCTCCCATCAAATCCCACCTTTTAACAACAACTCCCCTGATCTCCATTTGACCTGCATCTTGCGTAGATAAAAGATGCGCTCCTACTATAGAAGTCATTGGGGGTAATTTATGCATTCTGAGTCCACGTCTCTATCTCCAGACATTAAAGCATCAAGCACTTGTGTGATCTGAGCCTTTTAAAAGCATAATTATATTCCCCTAGCTTCTATCTCGTCCCATTGTGCACGGAGGGGAGAGTGCTGGGCGTAATGGCTGTCATTTGCTCACCTGAAATGCCGTTCTCCAATTCTTTGTATTTATCCCTGCTGATATGATAGGACGACCACAGTGAGAGAAACCAGAGGCTGCTCCGTCAATGCTCCAGAGAAGATAGCATGAAATGAATGGGAAATCGAGATAGGGGAGACAAGGGGAGCATTGGGTCGTTCAGGCACCAAATCTCCTGCAATTTTTCTCATAAAAGAAGGGCCAAAAGTGTGTGTGGTGGTGGGAGGAAGGAGGGAGCGTATGCATCTCAGAGTGGGTGAGTGACAGGAGACAGGCAGCAGCTGAATGGAGGAAATTAAGACTTACTATGAGGAAAAAGTTGTGTTTTTTATCAATGGATGGAATTTTTTTTTCAAAAAATTGCTGTCAAATTGTAGTTTTTGACAAAATTTGAGAAGGATTGACAAAAAAAAGTAAGGCGGTCATTCTCTAACTTTTCTGTTATGATATCTGTCACTTGCTTGTTTCCATGAATGCTCCACAATACGGCATTAAACACCTTGCACTTATTCCAAAAACAGAAACAGACTGCAAAATAGACTGAAGTGGGGAAACAGGAAAGGTGTTCTTCAAAACATTTTATTCTTAAACTTAAACTTAAAATTTTAACTTAAATTGTGTCAAAAACAACTTTATAATTTCTGAAGGACTGATACAAACATTTAAGGGACACTGTAGAACTTTCCTGGAGGAGGTTCTATCACCTGCTTGTCTCCATAGAGATGTTGTTGTTCCACAATATGGCATTAAACATATTTATCTTACATTTATTCAAATACAAGTGGTTTACTGAAGGAAAAACAAAACAAAAAAACATGCGTTCTTAAAGGTGCTAGATGTAAATTTTGCAGTCTAACAGTGCACTTTTTGGTTCTCAGATGATATAATTAGATACAGATAGCACACAGCACTCTCATTTTGACCCTATGAACTACTTTTACCATATGTCTGTACTAGAGCAAGACACTTTTTGCTAAACTACATTAAAAAAAAGTTCACAGCCATTAAAATGTGAGCAGGCCTGCATTTCCACAGATGTGCCTTGAAACTTGGCTTGGTGGCGTGACCTTCTTGGCCAAACTATGGAGCCTACAGACATCAGCACACCTCCCTCCTCTTCATTGTTTAATTCTTTTGCTTTCCTATACTTTGCACAATATTGACATTGTGTGTTTGGGGGCAGCCTCCGATGAGCTGTTAAATGACAAACTCTGAGATGTGACTCCAGTGTTTACCACAGTTCTGTCTGGATGCTCAGGTTGGGAGGAGGAGCAGATCTTAGAGAAGACATTGATGCACACTGAAGGCGGACGTGGACACTGAGTGCCTTTAAAATCACAGAACAATATAAAGCATATGCAGACAACAAAATGCCCTAATGTGAGTGAATGAAATATATTTAAACCAGGCAGAAATAAGTCTAACAATATATCGACTATACTGTATAAGGTAGTCGAAGTCTATGGCACAGGTATCAAATGTCGACGTCGGTATTGAACATTTTCGGTCAGTTCAGCCAATATCCCATTTTGGACTGGAAATTAGACTTAGACAAACTTTATTGATCCTCAAGGGAAATTATTTGGACACAGTAGCTCACACATTAATAACAAAAAACTAAAATTCAAATGGTAATAATAAATTCAAAATAAGTTGCAAAAACAGCAAGATACATCCCATAATATGAAATAATTTTCACAGAGCTGTTCTGTGGCAACTTTCAATGATAAACAGCAGTTGCAACACACATTTGGATATTTTTTTTACCACACGCTGTTTAAAGGAAATACAGTCTGTTTTCAGTCTGTGCCCTAGTATAAGTTGATATCATCTATGCCAAAGTAATATTGGTTTCAGAAGAGAAAAAGCAGATCTCTACTCAAGTCTAATGAACTCAAATCAAAATAAACTTTCTGAATTTTTAAAAGCTCTATTCCTGATACAAAATCTGCATATTTTTGCAGTGATGAGTGACAGATAGAGAAACAACAATGCATATCCCTGTTGTCTGCGGCTCCAGTGTAAACTCATTGCCTTTATCTAATGTAAGCAAAGATTCAGAAGAAAGAAAAAATCACAATGATTCCTGAAGCAGAGATGCTCTTTCATTGTTTATCAAAAGATTGGACTCAGACAGACAAAGACAAATCCTGGTTTTTAAGTATAGTTTATTTATTTATTCTCGTCTTTCAGACAAAACAGAGCTGGAAAAAGTGACAATACAACTTTGACAACATAAAAAAGTGTCGGAAAGATTGGAAGTAATTTTGAAAATAAATAGTTTTGGTATTTTTTTTATGTTGATGAGTCTTTCTTTCTCTCTTTGTAACTTTGCTTCATGGTCAGACATACTTGGTTTAGTTTTAAAAGGTAAGATAATGTGAAATGTATGGAGAAAGAGAATACATATTATTTGAAATACATACAAATAAATACATACTTTATTTGTATGTAGTTTAATATATGTTTGTGTGTATTTACTAGTATAGTACTAGTGTATTTACTTACTTTACTAAGACATACTTTATTTTACTTGTTTCATGGCATGGAAAATGTACATTATAACAATATAACTTATGTGTATTTACTTACTTTACTAAGACATACTTTATTTTACTTGTTTCATGGCATGGAAAATGTACATTATAACAATATAACTTATAATAATGAGTTAAAACAATAATGCTTTTTTGCTTTTAAGCTATAACATTTTGTGGATTTGGAGTGCATTGTTGCAGTATTTGTCAAAAAAGGCTTAATAATTGATACAGGTTTATTCATTTCCTGTTAACATTACACAAACTTCACTGCTGTGTTCATTTGTGTTTTTATCGTTGAGAAATTGCTTTTTATATCATTCAATTTCAATGTATTTTTGTTTAGCCCAAAATCACAACAGCAGCTGCTTCTTAAGAGCTTAACAAGATCATTGATTTAACAAACAGAAAATTAGAAAATCAAACAGTGAAACAGACGTTGGTCAATACCAGACAGACAGATTCATAGTAAACAAGCACATCTGCCCCAGAACATCTCCTGTCCTCAGACCCTCCTTCTCAGCTCAGAGTTGAATAAATAAAATAAGTTCATTCTGATGAAATCAATGTTATAATCTAATAATGAGTAATAATAGTAACAATATAAACTATGTTAAAATAAAAATAATTGCATGCATTAAAAAGGGCTATGGTAGCAGTAAGTAGACTTTTTCTCCAGTGATCCAAAGGTTAGCGGTTCAATTCCCATCGATCCAATCAACATAAACATTACTCATAAAGGGGTCAGATCCTCCAGGTTGGCAGTGTGATTCCAGTTCCCTCATATGAACCTTGTCAAATCGTGTCATTTTTATTCTCTGGCTATTAACATTGTGTGAGTTCTGTTTTCCTTTGTGTCTTATTTATTTTATAAATTATTTTATTATATTACTATTTATTTATTGTATTGCTTTTATTTATTTATTGTTATCTAACGGTTGCTCTTATTTTACTTTACTGGTTTTATTGTTTTAAGACTAGTATCATTAAATATGAGTATTTATTTTATTCTTAGTTTATTATTGTTGTTCTTATTATGTATATGTGCAGCACTTTAGAAACTGTTTGTTAATGAAATATGCTATATAAATAAAATGGATTGGATTGGTTGTAACCTTGGGCAAGACACTTAATCTGCCTTGCCCCCAGTGTCTGTGTACGCTGGTGTATGAATGTGTGCCTGAATGAGTGAGTGGTTCCTTGTTGTAAAGCGTTTTGAGTGCCTTGAAGATGGAAAAGCACAATATAAAAATGTGACCTTTTATCATTACCATTAAAATATGGTAAATAAAAATTTAAAATAAACTTGTTCTGAATATAGACAATATATGTATGGGCATATGAGCAGTGCAAAAAGTCAAATACAGTTAATTGAATGGAAAATTAGATAAATATAAACTCATTCATTTTAATTTGTCTATGTTGCGATGCATTTTTGCAGTGTACATAACAATAGTTCAGTGCGTATCCATGGCGACCCTAGTATGAGCCCCATATGGCCCTGTCTCGTGTCTGTCTCGCCTGTCAGCCCTGAGCGCTCTGAGTGACAGCGGTCATCCACAGCCGAAGCCTCATTAATCAAAAGTGCCACAGTGACTCCTTTATGGCACCATGCTGTTTCCATGACGACAGGAACAGGGACCCGGTTAGGATTTACACTGAAAAAAAGAGGAAAAATAAATCTAGCATACATGAGATGGAATTAAATTATTTTAGAACATTTATCTTTTTTTTTGCTTATTTTTTTGTGGATTTAATACATTTGGAGACTAGAAATATGGGATCCATTTCTAAATCTTAAGACAGTTTAATGGTCATGAAGAGGATTATTATTTTACTGTACATATTTATAGCATACTTTATTAAATTAGAAGTGATTTTTTTCCCCTTTTGTTTTTTTGGAAGATTTAATAATTCTACCCCTTTAAAAAAAAATTATCTGTAACTCATAACTACTAAATTATGCAAAATCTTTGTTTCATTCACACATGTTTGAGTAATCCTTTATTATTAGTCTGTCTACATCTCCAAACCTCAAAATGCTCCTTTCCACCTTGTACCATGTAGGTAGTTTTCAAGTTAATAGCTATTCTTTACCTTTAGTTCAGAAGAGATTTGCAATTCCAGGGCTGAAATTATCCTAATGATCCAGGTATGTTCATGATGAGGAAACAATATTATAACAGATCAGATTAAATAGTATAATACAGGTCCTTGAAGACGACTCAAAGTGTAGTTACTATAAAGTGGCACCAAAACTACTTAAACCAAAATACATTTTCAAAGTTATTTTGACTACTGCAGATATATTTTATGATTTTTTTTATAGTGTAGTTTTCCTGGTCCCTTGTGCCTGGTCACTGAGGCCCGTGCCAATCAGTGCCAGTCAGTGCCAGTCTGAGTTGGCAGGGTTATACATCATCATAAACGGAGCTCTGTCCCTGGTGGCTGTCCCCATATGGAGCCATTAGGGTTATGCGCAGGCAGGCTCGCACGCTTCAGCGGCTGTAAAAACATACTTTATCACGACATTTGGAAAGCTGCATAGTTTTGTGTTGGGATGTTTTGCGTCATCGGTGGAAATGGTAGTTATGTCAGTCTATTCATTAGTATTGTAAGTGCTGGAAGTGAAAGAATAAGTTAATAACGTAGTGGTGGTAATGGTGGTCCCAGAGGTAAATTTTCTATAATTTTTTCCAGTAGAGCTTTTTTTTTAAACACAAATATCTTTACCCTTATATATAAACTTCAAATATAAGAGTTTGAAGGCACCATGGAGGTTAATCAGCTACGTGGTAACTAACACACTCCAAAAAAGCACGTTTAACACAAAATTCAGCTGAATATTTTAATAACTATAACTATTTATACATTTTAGAAGTCTCAAAAGCAAATCTTACATAAAATTATAAGTTGTGTGCTCATTTGTTACCACGTAGCTGACTAGCCCTAACTTTCCAACTTTCCTTTTTTTGTTGTCAAGCCTACAGGAAGAATGAACAGAAAATGTACTTTCAGAATCAGGAGGTTGCAGTCGATGTTGAGCTCCATAAAAGTTTGTGGGGGCGTCACTTTTTTTATTAATAAAGCTTGATGAAAAACTGAACTATTTCTTTTTTGAGTTTATTAAGAGTTATTCAGCAATAAGATACGCGACTAAATCAGATAAGTGGCGAAACTAAAATCCTTTGCGCTAAAAAACATGAGTCCAGTTGGCAAAATGAAACCTTTTCTGCAATGGATTACACAGACATCTTTTCACATTATGCTAATTCATTGGTATTACAGGTTTTTGGTTAATGTATTGGTGGTTTTCAGTTTCTAGAATGTGATAATGCCATGCTCCCAGATGGCTGGCAGGAGAAATTGTACTTTCATAAGAATTATCCAAAAGGCAGCTGCACAAATGTTGAACCTGATCATTTCTATTAGGGACTAGAAGCAAGAACTCACCGCGTTACAACAAAAACGTGCAATTTAATAATAATTTTAGCTGCCCCCCATTTGAATTAAACATGACTGCCTTAAAAAAATGTTGTGGTGTCATCTAAAATCCAACACTGTTCTCGTTTTTGCTTCTAGTATTCACCATTGTATGTCTGCTATCCTACAAGTTGCTATAATAATCAATGTATTGTTCTTCTCTTTGCAGTTGTCAAGAGTTCCAGTAGAAGCTTGTGGTCAGTACTCCACCTGCAGTGAGTGTTTAGGCTCCGGGGACCCCCACTGTGGCTGGTGTGTGCTCCATAACATGTAAGTACAGATATAGCCCTCTTCATACCTCCTCTTTCAGACCCATATCGACTATACACTGAGTTCATACAAGTGCTTCAAATCATAGTCTCAGCAGCGTGTTGGAAAGCCATGTTAGCGCTCCCTATCAAAAAGCGAGAAGGTCATACGGTCCCAATGGGAATAGATGTGAATGCGCTCTATCAATAGGCCTTTGTTACAACCGCAATTCACAATTCCACACTCAGAGCAACGAGGTTAGACTAATGCTGACTATTTTGCGAAAGGAAGAAAACATTTACCATAGTTCTAAATAAGATAGTAAATGGTCAATACTAAGGAATATGTAGACTAAATACTCAATAGTTATTCTGATAGCACAATGATAACAAAAACACTCTTTTTCTAGACAATAGAATGTGATTTTCAATGGTAAATAATAGTACTTTTTATGTATACTAGTCTATGTGCTCTTATACTTGTTCTGATACAGTTCAAGATCATTCTAAAGCCTCAGAAAAGGTTCATTTCTGTCCTGTGAATGTGACTTTTTTAGTATCGATACCTGCTTAAATGAGTATCTATTAGTTCTAGATACTCTATATTTACAACCTTAATAAGAATAATATAGAAATTATTTTAGATCAAGAAATCACTCACACACATTCACAGAGCAGTTAACATAGACAGTAGCAGCTAGGCAGGTTTAGTGTCTTGCCAAAGGGCGTACCAGCAGGATGCATTACCAGTTAAAGGCTTAGAACCATCATCTTTTAGATTAATGAGCAAACTTCTGTGCTGCCATCATCTTGGATAAAATATTAAATTGGTGTTGAATTGAAAATAATTGTTGTTTGTTATAGACATATACACATTCAGTTGTAAGTACTCACATATTTTTGTATTTTTTATGTGCAAAAAGTACTTCTTGCTTTTTATATTTGAATAAACTGTACTCTACTCAAACTCCTACAAGTAAATCAGACAGAGACACCAGACACAGACACCATTAAACCCAAACTGCCAGTCCTGGAGGTGAGGGACCAGAGGGGGCCACGCTCTGCCAACTTCATCCCAGTCTCGGGTTGCCTTGTTGGGCCTCGGCTCACGTCCAGCTCCCCTCTTAGCTCCATTACCAAAGCGTAACCAGTGGGATTGTTTACTGCCTTAGACACCGAAGCCCGGTGAGAGAGTAGACGCAGCTAACAAGTGCCAGAAAATAGATGGGGTCCGGTAGAAAAAATGGACTTCACTGTTTAATATCTGCAGTTTTTTCCTTTTTTTTAGCTTGAGGCGCTCTTATATCAACATAAGCCAATATTAATATTTAATCACCCATCACCTTTTGCTCACCTGGGGTTTCCCTTGCCAATTTTTGCCCACAAATCTGTCTGTATCTTTTCGCACTGGCCCATCAGCGCTCTAATACACAAAACTCAACTGCTGTCAAGTCTTTCTTCCTCCAGATTGCATTGGGAGATAGTTCTTGCTGGGGGCACCAGACTTCACTGTAAATTGAAAATTGGTTTCTTATGTTGGTGCTAGCCCCTGGGTGTAGTATGTGTGTGTGAGTGTGTGTGTGTGTGTGTGCGTGTGTGTGTGTGTGTGCGTGTGTGTGTGTGCGTGTGTGTGTGTGTGTGTGTGTGTGTGTGCGTGCGTGCGTGCGTGCGTGCGTGTGTGTGTGTGTGTACGTGAGAGAGATAAAGTACTTTTAGCACTGTGGTCCCTAAAGGCGCTAGTGAGACATGGCTGGGGTAAAGATGCTGTAGGTAAGAAGGACGTGCTATTGGAAATGGAAAGGGTTAAGGGGAGATACAAATAAAGAGCATAAGGATTCAAATGACACCCAGAGGTTATTAAATCTGTTCATGCAAGAAGTGACCCAGCAAAGTTACACCACAATATGCTGTAGTATTTGTCAAAGGTCCTATATTACACCAAATTTACTCTTGTGAGCTTTAAGTCATGGTAGAATGCTGTTACCTCCTCCAAAATATACCTGTAGTTGTGTTTTCTTATCTTAAAATATTAGCTTCTTGTAGCTGTGGCCATAATAAAAGCCAGAGCTACTACTTGTGCCAGTCCCAGGCATTGATAAATAGAAACATTTCATACTGTTGATAGGAAGTACATTATCTGCAAGAAAAAAGAAAGAAAAAATATTCTTGTATATTTCTAAAATGCTTTCTGAGCACTCCACATATGCACGTGTATTAATCAGTAACATTCTATTGCCCCAAATCTGCCCAATAGTTGTTTTTTTTTATTTTTTATATAAAGTTGTCTTAGCCATTCTGTGCCTAAGGTTTCACACAATCATTTTTCATACAGGCAAAGTGTCTTGCCTAAGGACCCATCCGCACTATGCTAATGGGGTCAATAGGGATCAATCACGTAACCTTTCAGTTAATCGACAAATTACAAAGCTTGAAAAATGCCAATGGACAGATTTCAGCCTTTTTAATGGGCCTGGACCTGATTTATTTCCCAGGCATTACAGCAAAATTAATCTTGCTCCAGTACGGCAGAAACTGTTGATGGATAATCGGGAAGTGCAATTTAGCATGCTAGTTATTGTTAGCTTTACCGTTATGGTAGAACACTGCACTGGCCTCTGAAAGCTGTGCAAAGTGCTTAGACACTCATCAAGGTGAATAATTAGGATGCTCTGAGTGCATAAAGGGTAGTGAAGAATAACTTTGGACCCCTGCAAATAGTTTAAAATGAAATTGGACTATTTTTTATGTTTTTAAATCCGGTAGAGGGAATTTAAGTCCTCTGGTGTGTGGTAGATTAATTAATTAAATGGCCAGAGACAGTGGTGGAACATAATGAAGTAAAAGTAGTTAAGTACTGTACGTAAATGTCTAGCTATCTGTCCTTTACTGAAGTACATTTTTAAGTGGATACTTTTAACTTTTACTTTACTACATTTGAGAGAAAGTATCTGTACTTTCTACTCCACTACATTGTGAACAAAACTGAAAAGTAAAAGCAAGTATTATTGTCTGAGACCTTCTGAAAAGGCTGGGCAGTTTATTTTTTATCAAGTTCATAATTTGAGCAAACAAAATATACAAAGAAAAACATCCAATTCAGCACAAACCTTTATCAAAATCTATTCATTTGAAGCATTATTTCATTTTTAATTCTCCCACAATTTCCCAGAGAGCAGGATTTCCCAAAGGATTCTGCAAGATATTTCCAGAATCCAGATTTCCAGGCACTCACTAAGGCACTATGCTAGACTTCTGGTTTGTAAAGGTTAGCGTACACCCTGACACACAAACAAAATCGTAAAAACTCAACCCAAACGTGATTCATCGACCGCCATTTTGCCCTTCGTCGCGATCCACCCTTGGGCCTGCCCCCTCTCCCAGCGCTTGTGAATTCTTAACAAGGTCTCGCTGTAACTTAAACTATCCTGTGTCACCTTCGCCATCGGGCAGCCACCATTTCAGCCCTGTGCTTTTAACGCTTTAAGGTTTTGGAGGACGGCCAGATGCCCCACAAATTAACAACGGCAGTCTCTCTCGCTACTATAAATAAAAGGTGTAAAAATGCCAGAGTTTTGCTTGTAGGTCAACTCCGGCAGAGTGATTTTAGGATAATTAGCTGGATCAAAAACATACATAGGAAATGATGCTTTAATTGCTCATAAGTGGTGTCTCAAGAGTCATGTGGTCCTTGTAGATTTAATGGAAAACGTGTTAGGTCAATTGTGGAAAAATAGCGTTAATTTGAAAAGGGACGGTTGCATTATGATCAAAACACAGCCATTTTGAAGCATTGTACGCTTATTAAAGCAGTTTAAAAGGGTTAAAGAGCTCATATTACGCTATTTTCTGATCAATGTTATAATGTTTCATCATCACAAACATACCTGGAGTTGTGTTTTGTTTCACTCACACATTTAAAACACACAAATCCCCCATATTGAGACTGTGTTCTTCTCCCAAATGGAAAACACTCATGATGTAATACCGTAATACAGGAAGTGCTTCACTGTGTTTGTGGGATTAACATGTTTCTTCACAAAAGGCATTACAAAAGTTATTCATGATTTTATACTGTTATATCATAATATTTTTTTCAATTTTAAGCTTTAAACTTCTTGACTTTCTGTAGAATATATGTCGAATATAATTCCATTATCTTTTACTTTTAAAGTGTTTTTTTCTCATTAAATTTCTCTATTCAAGTCTCTCCTGAAAATGTATTATAACGGCAGAATGTATTGACAAAAACATACTGCTACACTCATCTTCATCTAATTGCAAAACATTTTATCTTTGCATATCATCTTTTTACTGTTTTCCTTATGACCTCTTGTATATCGCTGAGATATTTTTATTACTTATTTCCTTCTTTTACTCGTATATACACATTTCTATAATTATGCTTCTCTCGCTATCTTTTTTGCTACTATTTTAGAGTTTATTATTGACGTTTATATTTTTTTCTCTTTGTTATTCTAATATATTGTGATGTGTGAGTTACTGTGTCCAAATAATTTCCCTTGTGGATCAGTAAAGTTAATCTAAATTGTCTATGTCTAAGTCTAAACTTGCAAGAAAGACCCACGTGAGTCACTATATGATTCTTTGGTATGAGAGCTGATTGGCTGTTTAAGGGCGGTCCGCCCTGCTTCACTTTTCTGTCTGAAAGAGCCGTTCTAAATCTGCCAAAGTAAATAAAAACACGAGCTATGCACCAAAAAGCTCGTGAGATTTATTGGCACAAGTTTAAATACCCACTTCCTTCTTTCACAGTTTGAAAATCAGGTACCCAGCTTTAATGCTCAGGTAACGCAATAAATAACAACACAGCTCTTTTTAAATTGTTGTTTGGGATAGTTTCGCTTTTCCAATCAACCTTGAAATCACCTCTTCTCTCAGGGCAAACGGCAGCCTTGTATATACAACCACACACACACACACACGAACACACACACTCGTCTCTGTATGACCATTACCTTTATTTACTCTATAGATTGCTGAGAGGAGCTGTTAGAGAACATACCGGGGGACCGGGAGGAGGCCGATCGATATTACAGCCAGGAAACCAACAGGAGCAGACTGTGCACCTGTGTTGGCTTAAAGTCACTGTCCTTCAAAAAACACTCGGCACTTTGCACTAAATATAATCACTGCTATCATAGGGTGGTTATGATGCTAACATTTCAGTATATATCAATAGATTTGATACTCAATACTGATTCCGATTCCACAATTATAATAAAAACAGTCTTTATTTAGTCAACAGAATGCCATTTTCAACATTAAATCGTTGTACTTTTGGTCTTATAACTGTGTAATCCTTAGCACTCAATGGGCGTATACTAGTCTATGTTCTCTTATACAGCTCAGGATCATTCTAAAGGTAAATTTCTGTCCTGCGAATATGACTTTTTTAGTATCGATATCTGCTCAAATGAGTATCTAGTTTCAATCCTAGTTTTAGTATCAATTAGTATGTGATTTTCAGTAATTTTGACAACTCTAGTGGTCAGAACTTGCATTAGTTGGTAATGTTTACTCTGTACTTCAGTGGGGTATGGGCCTTTTGTTGCTTGGAATCCAGAATACACACTTTTTCAATACTTTACAAAAATGTGTGTCTGGCCACTGATGAATCTGCAGATTGACAGGTGGATTAGCCAATCAGAAACATGCATGTTCTGCTTGTTTCAAAACAAATACGGCTGCTTATGAGCAAAAAAGAAAGGGGAAAAAAGCGGATTTAGTATAATCTGAGGTGAGGGAAATCTGACTTTGTTCAAAATGACAGGTGACCAATGAGCTCCTTCGCCTCACATGCATCACTGAATAAAAAAGGATCTAATTGGATGATCATGGTTGGTTCTGGCTTGAGACACGATGAAGGCGAACAGACAGTGATGTCTCTGTATAAAAAATACACAGATATATAACTCTGGATTTGCAAGTCTTATGCTGTCTCTAAGTCTCTCCGTGATTTAGCTTCGAAGCACGTTCCTGCCATGTTCGTGTCATATGAATCATCTCGGAAGAAGGATTTCGGTTTTATGCACCAATATCTGAAACTGTCTTCCTCAACATGTGACAGGTCTCTACTCTGCAAATGTTCAAATCCAAGATAAAATTGATTCTGTTTAACTGTGTATATGACAATTGAAAGTCTTAAATCTGCTTTCCTATTCATTTAATCTTACGTTTATTCTTTATTATACTTTATTAATTTTACACTTTTTAAATTGTAAATGCACATTATTATTTGTGGATGTGAGCGTTTGCCTACTGATCCAAGGGTTGAGAGTTCATTTCCTTTTCCCATCAGTGCTTATTGTTGTTGTGTCCTTGGGCAAGACAGTTAGCCTCTGTGGCCTATAGAGTACACTGGTGTATGAATGTGGTCGGCTGGTTCATTGATGTCAAGAGCGTAGCGTTCAAAAACACTTCCTCTCCAGTTATTCATATTGTTGTTTGGTGTTATTATCCGTTCTTTAAAGCTGCACTACGTAACTTTTTTCCATGGAGACAAACAGCTGACAGTTACCGGTCAGATCTATGGAAAGACGACCCCTCCTGCTGTAGGAATTCTTGTTTTTTGAGGTAATTAAAAGATCTCAAATTAATAAATACAACATAGATAAGCTTAATGCTATACTACTGATTATTCCAGGCAAAGGAAAAGCATCTCCACGGTGACAGACTCCTCACGAGAAAAGTTACACACTGCTCCTTTAAGCTTATCTGTCTGTCAAAAAATATGTCAAAATAAGATGAAACACAACTATATTTTTGTCCACTTTTACCCACATATTTTGATATTAATGATTCAGGCGGAGCTGTGTTTATCTATGCTAAGGATCTGTTAGCCTGACTAGCGTTAGCGTGTCATCTGTCACTCATGAGGGGGTAAAGCAGGTTGCCATGGCGCTGTCCTGAGTGGCGTACAGACAGATTGGAATCATATCTGAAGCGGTTTATTTACAGAGTGAATGGCATCGAGTTTGGCACCGTGATGGAGGATAAAATCTGTAAAATGTAAGCCAAAGATGGGCTAGTTTTCGTCTTTCTTCACTTTCTTCACTCTTCATGTTAATGACTGCTTTGACATCTCCCACTCTCCTCGCTGAGTGAAAAAGGACTAAAATGGCAATCATTTATCCTCCTCACAAATTACCCAGATTAGAAGGTAGAACATTGATTCTTTCCAGCTATTTATAATGTTGTTACCTCAAAAACTGTGAGTAATCCTTTATTTTCTGGTGCTGTGTCTCTCTGATCTCCAAATAGCTCATTCTTTCATGTTTCTACAAAATCAGCTGTTAAAAAAATTGCTATTAAATTGCTATTCAAAAAAATGTAAATATGTGTTATGTAACTTTTCTGCTATGTGCTTGGAGGTGTTATTGCTTGGCCTGAAATGCTCTACAATATGGCACTAAGGTTAGTTTCTCTCCACAGATCTACACTGTACCTTTGCTTAGTGGCGTCATCTACTTGTCTCAATGGAGATAGATAAATTTAAAGGTCCTATATTACAGAAAATGGATTCTTGTGAGCTTTAAGCCATCTTATAATGTTGTTAACTCCTCAAAAACAAACCTGCAGTTGTGTTTTGTTTCATTCACATGTGTTTGAATAATCTTGGTTTATTAGTCTGTCTACATCTCCAAAGCTCAAAATGCTCCATTCCACTGTGATGTTATTTTATTAGTCTGTCTACATCTCCAAAGCTCAAAATGCTCCATTCCACTTTGTGATGTTATGTAGTGGTAGTATTCAAGCTAACAGCTGCATTTTACCTTCTGTTCAGCAGAGATTGACAATTCCAGGGCTGAAATGATCCAAATTATTCAAGTGAAGGTGCATGTGAAGTGAAAAACACAGTGGAGTACTTCCTGTATTACCAAATGACATCACAAGGTGGTACTGAAAATGTTCAGTTTTCAGAGAATAATGTCTAAATATGCAGATTTTATGTGTTAAATATGTGTGAATGAAACAAAACACAACCCCGGGCATGTTTTCGGTGGGATACATCATTCTAATATAGATAAGAAAAAACATGTAGCCTTTTTAATGTCATATTGTGGAAAGTTACATAGCGCACCCATGAATAGCAGTTTCAAGTTTGAACCGACTTCTGTTGACTATAATACATAACTGCTGCCCCCTTACTTTAAAAATTATTCTAAAACTTTTCTTTTTGTCTCTGTAATGCTGTTTCTGGGGCGGACATGACGGTCTTCAAAAGATGATAAGAAGATGAAAAAACAACAACTATGGAGTAATGTTACCTTATTAAAGTTAAAAGAAACTGCAAAAAGTCCAAAAAGTAGAGCCCAGACTTCACTCGTTATGTATGCTGCAGAGATCCGCGATGTTGCCAAATGTTTAACCTTTTCAGAAAGAACAGCTAATTGGCAGATATATTGGATATTTTTGCCTTCGTGTCTCTTTCTGTTGCTGTATTCAGAGCCTCGTGTTACCTTTGCGGGCTTATTACCGGACTATGCCACACTACGTCTAATTAAATGGCAGCGCAACAATTAGCATGTAAACAGTGTCCGGTTGGCCTCCTGTTGGTGGGAGCTGTAATTGCTTTGAAACATAGAGAGTCGGGGAAGGCGTTAATAGCAAAAGTTTCGTCTGTCAGAAAACTAGGGTTAGGGTTAGGGTTAGGGTTAGGGTTAGGGTTAGGGTTAGGGTTAGGGTTAGGGTTAATAGCAAAAGCGTTAATAGCGTTAATAGCAAAAGTTTCGTCTGTCAGAAAACTACTTGTAACTCTCGCTATCATGTCGGTTCAAAGGCGTTTTTGGACTCACATCAAGCGTAACATTATGACCGCCACTTTTATATGTTTTTTTTCATGCTGTAACTATCTGCATATTATTACGCTGCCAAAACTGCCCAAATGTACCTTTCTTACTTAAGATTTTTATAATTACTCATGATTACTAACACTGTGATCTAACAGCAGTGAAATTGTCCGTTCACTTTCATTCACATATCAAACTAAGGTTAGCCAAACAACAAGCTATTATGGGATTTACATCATGCTGGGGGGTTCTGCATGCATCTCTATTGCTATTTTGTTAGGCAGTTACCATGGTGAGACAATGTACACTTTATCAAACAATAAAAAGTTAAAAATACAAAATGGATTTAAAGAGCACATTTTCAGGAGCTTCTGATCAATACCAGTGTCATGTAGTTCCAACCAAGTCAACTCTGTATCAGCAAATTGTGCTAAAAAAAAGCTCAGATTAAGTCTTTAGTAACAGAGGTTCAGAGAGAGCAGTGCTTCAGTAAGCGTCTCTAGTTAATGTTGATGGCATCAGCTGCAGCATCTCTTCCAGAATGTGTGTGAAAGCTGAATAAGGGTTCATCCAGAAGTCAAACCTGTGAGCAAAATTCTGTCTTTAAATAATCTGACACAATATAAAAAAGTGATTTCTGTCTTTTCACTACAATTTCACCATCCGCCAATTTATCCGCTCAAAGAACAGAACATTATTCAACCCAAAATCCCAACTTTTTGATAACCAAAATTATTCAAATAGTTAACTCAATGAAATGCAGATGTCTGTTTGATGTGGAGCCCGTCACATCAGGGAGCTCTGTGAAGTGTGTGCCCAGGGGAAGGTGCCTGTCCCGGGGGTACGGCCCACTGCTCTCCCCCCGCTCCCCTCCGCGTCCCTGGGCGGCTGGGGGGGTCTGAGGGAAGGGAACAAGCCCAGGAAGTGACAGGGTCATCGGGATGGAACGGAGATGCACAGGAGGTGCCATGGAGCTCCGAACTGTCACCAAGCCCAAGTGGCACCTTAGCCTACTGCAAAAAAGGGAAAAAGGGCACATTATATCACAAAAGAATTGAAATCACGATATTGGCTGAAGCAATACTTGATACAGCAACAAACTACATATTCTAACAGCAGGTTTCTCTATCTGACAGAGACGTGTGTTTTTAAGTGAAGAAAAGCAGTTGATTTGATTCTGCATTAGCCTTAATTTAATCTTGGTTCTTATTTTTGAGTATGAGTACGATGGTAATGACATGTTTAAAGTGAAATTATTGTTTCAAAATGTATAAATGTATTGAAATATTACAACAATATTGATTTGGCAGTAATTTTAAGGAGACTGAATTGACCTAGATTAGTTGTCAAACTTAAACTTTTCACACCAAGTACCACCTCAGAAAATATTTTGCTCTCCATGTACCACCACAATAGATCAAAAACAGGACTATTCCAAGTACTAAACTACACCAGGTCTAGATTTGGACTAAACTAGGTCTAGACTAGAATAAGTCAGACCTGTATCAAGACTAAACCACAGCTAATAAATTCAAACTTCTTTTAGTACTAAAAGCACAAACACAAACTGAGAAACACTGACCTAAAAATTCAAATTGATCATCATTATTTACTCATTAGATGATGGGATGCTTAGCTGCCATGTTCTGAGGATACATCTTGTCATTTTGTAATTACAAACTTGTTTTTGTAATTGAATCTGGCCACACAAAGTTTGGAGCTCATTCTACTTTCTGACAATGTACACTTAACATTTTTAGGCACAAGTTTGATATTTTAGGTCCATCAAATGAAATTAATCTCATAAATCTTATAAATTCTGGCCTGCCCCCAAGTTCTGAAACACCGTATCCCTCCACATCCGAACTAACCTCCTCTCTGGAGTCTGGTCTTAAGACCTACTTTTATTCTCTGGCTTGTAACACTGTGTGAGTTGTGTGATCCTCTTTTATTGTTTGGTTAGATTGATTTTATATATTTATTGTTATAGGTCTATTTTTTATTCATTTGTTTTTACTCAGTTGTTTTTATTATGTTTGATTGTGTTAAATTGCAGATTTTTTTTTTTATTTTTCTGCGTGCGGCACTTTGGAAAGAGTCTTTGTTTATAAAATGTGCTATAAATAAGGTGGATTGGAATGGATTGAATAAATTCTGCATATAACTACAGTAAAACAATACTTAACTATATACTTGTATATTTCAGGATTCAAGCTTGTTTAACCTTGTTTGAAATGGTGAAACGGTCACATGCTTATACAGCACTTTTTTAGCTGTGCTTTTCGCTGAAAGGTTTTAATTTTCCACTCCTTTCTCTCATTTACTGTCTCTTTCTCTCTTTTATTTTATCTGAAGATGATTATTTATGTTTTGATTTGTTTGTGTTGTGATTTCAATGTCGTTCTTATTCTTTAAGGCACTTTGAATCACTTTGAATTGTGAACCACTCGGCCATTCACACACACACACATTCTTAGACTGGAGTATGCACGCAGACACTAGAGCTGAGGTGGTTTGCCTTGCCCATCTGTGGAGGCAGGAGTCGCACTGCCAACCTGTGGGTCAGTGGACAAACAGTCAACTTAGCTACTGTCGCCACAATGAATGAATGATATTTTTTCCCGTGAATACACCAGATCTTCTCGTCCCTGTATCCGAGTGTGGGCCATTCCTCACTGTCACCTTCTGTCTCCACAGCGCAGACTGGCAAAGACTGCGGAAAGAGCCAGCTTTGGTTTGGCAGAGCATAAACCAGAGCGAGGAGTGACAGCAGACACACACACACCGACACTCACGATGACAGCACAGGAAAGGGGAGATGTATGGTGATGCATTCAATAACCATCAAAAGTTTCACGAAAAAAAAAGCAATTCTGAAGCTCCACACGTTATGAGAAAAGACTGGCTTTCCAAAGCACTGGGCCGTGAATCATATGTGTGATGTAGGGCTAAACTATATGCTACATGTGTTTATGTGCTTCAAACAGCTGTGCCTGCCGCATACAGCTGTGGAGTCTAACACGCCGATACTCTAACATGCAGCAAGTCCTTTTTTCCCCTTGATCCTTTAAATATATTGATACTTTCCTTCTGTTTGCTAGTGGCCATTGTATTCTCGATGCCTTCAAGAGTCTACCTATTATATGAAAGCTTTTCTGAGTACTGTTGCTATATTGTATTTTTTCCATTGTTGGATGAATGAAGCCACTCAAATAGTCGTAGCGAGTCAGACTGTTAACCAAACGTACTTCGAAAGAGTATTTTATCTATAATTATTATGTAAAATCAGGCAGATCACAAGAGGGGTAGAACGTAGGCCTTGGCCAAAAATCGATTACCATAATATCGGGAATATTGAGCGCACCTGAATATGGATGTCAATTTATCAATTTTAACGAAATTTAAAAATTGTGCATATATAATATAACCTGAATATAAGCCGCAGGTGTCCACATCGTCAAGAACGTTTTCAAGTTCGGGCTACTTTCTGACTACTATCTATTTTTATTACCTCTGAAAGCTTTTCTATTTCCTTCTTCTGCAGCCAGAGCAATTACCTTTCACGTAAAAGCTGCATCATCTACATTTCTTTGTGTTTTTTCCATGAGGAGGGTGTGTGCATCAAACGCAACATAACTGGCGGATGTCACGTGAACTTTCTGCAATCTGACTGTGTATCCGCTGTGTAGATAAACAAATAATTAGTTCACATATAAGCCGCATCATTGTATAAAAGTGCGAGAAAAAAAAAGTAGTTAATAGTCCGGAAATTACAGTAACTGAATTTGAATTGAATTTGAAATCTAAATTGATTCTAGGATTGGGAATTGTACTGAAGGGCTGCTCAAAAGACGTCAGATTAAATTATGGTGGGCCTGTTTATCTCAACCATAAATTTGTTTTATCTCAACCATAAATGATTTCCCCCCTGGCAAATGGGTTAAAGCTTTTCAGTTTTTAGTACTTTCTGTTGTTTGTTGAACATTTTTAGTGAAAAGGGGGTCAAAACAAACAAACAAACAAACAAGCAAACAAAAAACAGCCCAACAGCTTCAGTTAAACTTTAATGACAGGACTTCTTCAGCTCAGTGCAATATAAAATGCTTGTGTTTCAGTGCAGAACCATTTTATTTAAATTACTTCTAGGTGGGAGTCCAGACGTCTTGATTTAAGGTGTCTGCTTTTCAAACCGTTTCCACCTGGGACCACTTCTGAACGAATAAGGGATTACATCGACTCACTGCATAGAAATGCTTTTTGTATTTCCAACTTGCAATCCACGATAATTGCCATGGCAGGAACACATGTAGCTAGACACAGACATACATACATATTGTCGAAGGAGCGGATCAATATTTGTGCGCTGCAACCAGAGTCACAGACCGTACACTAACTACAGGCAACTGGAACATTTTCTGTTGACTAAAAGGAACGTGTTAGCCTTCCTTCTTTGAGCTTTCTCAGTGGCTAGTTTTATTTTAGAAACATGTGCTGTATGAATGCACGTGTGTGAGTGTGTGCGTATGTGTGTGTGTGTGTGCGTGTGTGTGTGAACTCTCCAATTTGTGTTTGGTCCACATGCAGCAGTAGAGGGGTCACGGCCGCTGGTCTGAGTAATGACTCCCCCTCTGGTGAGTCCTGGGCGGTGCTCTGTGGAACACTGCTCTTAATGGAGCCACAGCGGTTTCTATGTTTGTGTTTGGGGGAGTGTGTGTGCATGTTTACAAAGTCATGCGGGGACTTCAGTGCTCAGGCAGTAATTTACAGAAGCGGGTTTTAGAAATTATCTACACTTTGTAAATTTGTGCTTTGGTTTGGGGTTATATTTGACTCATTTTTCAGTTAGTGCCAATAGCTAAACTGTGGTCAACCGCATTGGAGTAACCAGGAATATTTCTCTAGATTTTCTCTAGTGTTACAATATTATATTACATTAC
>KN498986.1:0-14959 GCA_000787155.1 Scartelaos histophorus | reverse complement strand
GGCTAAAGTTAAAATGACAGTAACCTTACAAGGTCAACACTCAGACTTTGCACTCTCAGAGGACCAAACCTCAAATCCTCCAAAGGTTTAAAGGGCAACATACCATGGCGTTTCTTCACTCAGATATCTCTTTGCAGTTTTATGTCAAAGTACAAAATTTAAAAATAAATGATGCTAAAAAGAATCTAAAAAAAAAAATGAAGGAAGATGTGAATGATTCCTCGGAGGCTTTCATCACATAACAGCTAATCGAGCACTAAAAGTAAACATCGGAGTATTTTGAGGACATGTGGGAGCGGTGCCACCTTTTCTGCCTGGTTCTGCTCACTCCTCAGATTTACATCATTAGGGACCAAGTTGGCACAGAAACGCCAAGCAGGAATTACCGTTCCTACATAATAGATCTTGCTTACATGCTGAGCAGCCCCGTGCCTGTTCTCAAATGATGTAAGGCCTTAGCTCCTAAGTCCCCCCCAAAAAGGAACACAAAAGTCTAACTAAAGGCACTGTACCTGATTTTTACTCTCTTAAATACTGATGTGGGCCATTTTAATGATTTGCAGAGGTCCAAAATATTCATCACTTACCTTACGCGTTCCAAGCATCTTAAACATTCACTGTGATGATGTGTTTATAAGCACTTTTCACAGCAGAGACCAGTGTGGAGTTTTGCTGTGACAATAGAACTAATGACAACTAGCATGCTAATATTGCACTTCATGATTATTGGAACATTAACTAGTTATATTAGCAGCAAACTGACTTATTTTGACCTTAACTGCTGCTGATATAATATGTGCGTACTGGGGCAAGACCCATTTTGCCTAAAAAAAAACTTCAGGTACAGGGCTTTTATCAAGCACTGTGAGTTTACCCTGCAGACGGAAATACAAAATACAGAACATCACCTGCTGAAAAGTCCTCATAAATCTCTGAGTGTGTCTCTTGACCAGTGGCCAGCAGCACATGGCAGAGTGTGTGACGTGTGGGGGGTGGTGAGGGAGGCCATATGCCAAAAAATGATATTACAAATACAGACAGATTTAGACACACTTAGTATATTTATATCCCCTTTAACCATTATAAGTGATTGTTTACATCCACTCACTAACTATTTCTGTGCATATATTTGGATATATTCAAATTCTATGCATTTTCCAAACCGTTTCTAACAATAAATTTCCATGTATTTGTATAGGAGTTAAATTATTACTAGAGCTGAAGGGTAAACGGTCACATTTTTATATGGCACTTTTCCACCTTCAACACACTCCACATCAAAGGGGCCACTCACCCATTCACACACCCACTCATACACCTGTGTGTGCAGACACTGAGGGCGAGGGGGTTAAGTGTCCTGTCCAAGGACACAACAACAACAATATTCATCTATTGGAGCTGGAATCGCACCTCCAACCTTCGAATCAGCAGGCAAACACTCCAACTGAGCTACTCACGATGCGCTGAATAAATGTTCACTGACACTTGAGTCAAATAATTTCAATAATCAATAGTATTAGTAATAGATGTAGTTTGTAGTATATTAACGGCTTTTAACATGCTAAATACTTCTATTGATTTCAGTTCATTCATTTTAAAAGGCTAATAATAGTATCACAAGTTAGAATGCTCCAAGTGCTTCTTCCAGTTAACAAATTCAATTTATTACAGGTTAATAATGTTATTTTACAGCCCATAACACGTCCCGCTGACAAGACCCATGTGACCTCATTTAACTGAGTTTCAGACACTGCTCATAATCCATAATAGCATTAAGATTAATCGTTGCTAAAAGGATTTTTCGCATGTCCATATAATACGGGATGCCCTGTCTGTATAAAGCTCTGCAGACAAATCAATGCCACTTCAACAGGGAGCGGCGCTTAGTTCGTTCCCATGACAAGTTTGTGCCTTGAGCAAAATATACGAGACAGGCCCTTTCAACATAAAACTATACCATGACCTAATCGTTCAAGACCGTCTATAATTATAATATAAGACTGAAACACACGTACTAAAAGTCAAATAGATTAATGACAAGCAGGAAGAAAAACAAATACAGTTCTAATGGACACAAAGTGAGAGTTGTAAATAAGTTCCCTACGTGTTTTTTGCCTTAGTCAGATCAGCAGCAGGTCACAATGTTCTGGCTAAACGTTGTAATTAAAGTGAGTACATGAGCACATCAAAATGCCCAGGCCAGGTGGTAGTTAAAAGCTTGTACCAAAAAAGCATCCACATGTGACCACTCTCGCTCTCCGCGGCTCTCTCTTCCTTCCTCTATCACTCGGTCTCTTTATCCCTCTCTATCTCTTTTCGCTCTATCTCTATTCTCCCCTTCTTCTCTTACTCATATCATCGCCCTCTCCTTCCTTCTGTCACTCCCTCCACACCCACTTTCACTTCCCTTCTCTTCCCTCTTCCTTCCTCAAGCTCTCACTCCCTCTCTCCCTGTCGATCTTTCACTCACTTATAAAACTACAAAAAAAAGCATCCACCAGCAATCGCTCTAGGTTTTTCACTGTCTCTTCCCCTCCCTCTCTCTCTTCTTCCTTCTGTCATTTTCTCTCCCCTTCCTCTTTCACTCCCCCTCCTCTCTTAAAGGGATAGTTTGGGTTTTTGACATAAATCCGTATGGCATTCCCGTCAGCAGTGTCATGCATATACACTGACTCATCCCTGACAGAGTCCCATGAGCCAAATCCTTGCCCGGTTTTGGTGCTGACAAAAGTAGTCCGGCAAGTTGGCTGGGGTCACGAAAATAAAGTGTTTTTCTTCTCAAAACAATATGTGTCACAATGAAAATGTCAGACCTCATAATCGCTTGGCACTATTTTCTCTCTGTTCATGCGGCCATGTGACAGCCGCTCCTGTTTCACTGTGTTTAAGGCTCTTAAAGTTAATGGCAACATGTCTGACTATGATACCGATAACTTACACAAGCTTATATACTTATCACTCTCTCACGTTAGCTCTCTTGCCTCGTTGCGTCCTCGGTTTGAGCCCGTAAACACTGCCAAACAACTGAAAAAAGTGTCAAGTTTGTGCGCGACTCTCAGCGCGGAGTCATACGAACGGAGAGAAAATAGCACCGAGCGATTATGACTATTTGTTGACAACGGTTTTGTGCTGCCAGTGTATCACCGTTTTGAACCCATATTATTTTGAGAAGAAGACACTTTATTTTCGCGACGCTAGCCAATTTACTTTCATCAGCACCAAAACCGGGCCAGAACTCGGCTCACAGGACGCTGGTCGGGGGTAACGGATGTACGGATTCATGTCAAAAAAGTCGAACTATCTCTTTAATCCACTTTCTCAGCTTGTCTCTCACCCCTCCTCTCTTTTCTCTCTTACCCCTGCCCTGTTACTCCCTGATTTTTTCACTCTCTTCTCTATACCTCCTCTTTCTCCTTCATCTCTCCCTCCTCCTATCCAGTCTATCCTGTCTTTCCATCCTCTCTTACTCCCCTCTTTATTCCTCCCTCCCTCTATCCCTCCCTCTCCTCTCTGCCCCTCTCTCTTTCCATCAAAACCCCCCCATCCTTTGTTGCATTTGCCTCTGCACTATATTTTCCTAACTCATGCTCGCTCACATGACCAGAGGACAGACCTGTGCAGAAAATCCCTTTTGAGGAATTTACAGAACGTTCAGCTGTTCATACACCAAATAGCTTCAGGTTCATTAACAGCTTTAGAGCTCCTTCAGAGGAGCCTTTACAAATGGGCCAGTTATGATATTAAAGCCATGTTAGCTGTGAAATACTAATCCCAAACAGTATTGTGCTGTGGAGTTGCTAACACCTCGGGGCACGGCAGTATACGGTTGCATACATGTTCTATTGTGAATGTACAGTGTGTCCTTTCAGGCGAGGCTTATGCATCTCATGGATCTAACTGGTGTTTACTATAAATATATTTCAGATAAAAGTGCTGCGTTGACTGTTTAGACCTCAATGTCGAGCATGTGTAGCTGCCCCACTAACTCTAATGAATGGGATGGAGAGGGGGGTCATTAATCAGGACAATGCACCGACACACTGCTGACAGAGACCCAAAGTGAGGCCTGGATTAGTCCATGTTAAGACCTGGTTTTGTTCCTTATTAAGGCCTGATATTGGGATTTGTCTTCACAGTGATAATGCCTTGAACGTTTGGTTTAGTCTTGTTTTACCAAATCTTAAAACAGCCATTGATCAGTGTGATTACTTGGTTTTCCAATTTTATTTTCTTAATTTTCTTAATCTGTGATACACGTAGGATTTAGCAGCGACACATAGTCACTTTGATTCAAATGAAAAAAGTCTTCACTAGCGCGATCTGCAGCTATCAGACTTGCTTCTTTTATTGAATCATTGAATCTTTTTAATTCAAGTGAATTTCTTCACTGTCCAATATATTTCAGTTTTATGCATCTCCATAGAAATAAGCGGATGATACTAAATTGCAGCTCAGATCTGTGAATAGGCAAACCACTCACAGCAAGAATTCAAGTTTATCAAGCTACATTTAGCAGACTATACATGTTTTGTTGAGCTTATGATAATAATCTACAATAAAATATTTGCATTGAGATAACTACTTGTTTAGTTATTGCTGAGTGCTTGTAAAGACCTTTGGCTTTACCAAGTCCTGATACAGCTCACTGACCGTAATGAGCATAGCATTAAGAGCCATATATTAAGCAGGCAGAATGCAGAGGCACACGGCAGGACCTTACCTCCTCGTGAAGGATGGGTTTACACAGGGAGTAATTCCCCTTGGGCGCCCAAGTCCCGTTGGCCAGACACTTCCTGTACACGTTATCTGCACAAAAGCAAACGTGAAGCACCAAACGTTAGACCATTCAATACTACTGCTTTGAAATGCAACATCTAAAAGTAGGAGATCTGACCTTTTGATTTTAATAGGGAGAGAAATAATTAGACTTGCACATTTTCACACCATTGGCCGTCAAAAGGGTCAGCTGCTTTCTATTTTAAACATACAAGAATGTCTATATAGAAGAAATGTCAAGATTAATTATTTTATGCAAAACCTTGTTTACTATTCAGGCCAAAAATGAAAAAAAAAACAAAACCTAATTTCACTTAAATATATAAATGTAAAGTGCCTTCTGACTTTTTGTTTACATCGAACTAACTTCATCATTCAAAAAGTTTGGTTTAATGTAGTTTGTCAAAGAGGAATCATAATACAGTGCATAAGACAATGGGAAAAAACCAAAATGAAAGATTTCACAGTTGTTTTATCATGTCAGTAGTCGTAAATAATCTTAAAATACAAATGTTTCTTCCCAGTTGCAACTCTAAAATGTGATACTGTGACATACACAGCCAGATACAGAAGGGTCTTTCACTTTAGATTTTAAAAATAGTATTTCTGTATAGTTTTGACCTGTTGTAGAATCCAATAGCAAAGAGTGTGACCTCAATACTTTGGCATTTCACACAAAGGAAGGCAGCTCGTGTAATCCTGGTGTCAAGATGGCTTTGAAAAAATGTGAGAATAAGTGGAAAAACCTGGAACGGCTTCACACCAATGGCTATAACACATGTAGTATTTTATTTATGGTTACCTGTCATGTATATTCCCAAATGAGAAGTGCAGAAGCTCAGTTCAAAAAGAACTGGTTTAATTATATGTTTAATTATATGTTTAATTATATGTATCGATACTTCAGATCACGCAGCCATTTGCAGTTTTGGTCTCTGCACCCAGTTTCCACATTTTCCTCTTCTAATGCGTTCATGGAAATTACATTTGTTAAACAGGCCACGCGGGATTCAAAACCATTTACAGAGATGCGTTTGATGATGAAAAGAAGAAGAAATGTCAAGGAAGAAAAATTAATTAACAGTTCTCGCTGTCAGCAAATTTTGTGCTGATAACGCAGGTGGAGTCTCACAGCGGATGATTACATAATGATCTCCAAAATGTTGGGATTTGATTTGACACCATCATTATTTTGCTATATGTTTACTCAGAATAAACAGGGTAAATTCTGGTTTAGTACAAATATATATTTTGTTAAGCTAAGTTTAGTTCTGACTATAAACTAGAGACTATTAATAGACTAACGTGGCTATACCATCTTGTCAAAGCCTGAACTTGTCAAATCTCAAAGCTAAACAAGGCCGGGCCTGGATGGGAAACCACTGAGAAAAACAAGTACCAGTGCAAATTGATGTTGTGTCCTTAGGCAAGACACTTCACCCACATCTCCTTGTAAGAAAGTGGTGTGCGTGATGGTGGTGGTGGTCAGACGGAAGCCGATGGAGCTGTGGTTACAATAGCAGCTTCTCACCAGCGTGGAGTGAATGAATAATGCTCTTAAAGTACTTTGGGTGTCTGGATTCATTGACTAATTAATTAATTAATGAATAGCACTTTTAGTTTCTGTTTCAAGTTTGGAGCAGGTTCATTCCGTGTTGGTCTAACTCTTCTCTGCACTGTTTTGCATTAAACTTTTAGATCAGTCTGGTTTCGTCATTCAACTTTCTCATGTGGACTTAATTTCAAAACTGGTTTAGTCATGTTAAGTAGGGCGGAACCATTTGGGAAAAATATCTCGCTTTTTACATCCAGGAGAATTGACAAAAACACTGCAACATGAACTGACACACTAATATAAGAATCATATTTCAGAACATGTTTGCACAGATCTTAACTACAGGCTTAGTAGAATAAGAATGGGATGTCTTTTTGTGGAGGAAATTAGGGTGCTTATAAAACTGAAGCCTTTACGATTTACTAATTGCGTCCATTCAAATTGCAATTCAATCTTGACATTTTAGGAAAATGCTTGATGCTCAATACAGATTTCAATATCACAAAACTGAATAAAAAAAATCTGCAGAAAATATTAATAGTTTTTTTCAATGTTATCTTATGATCTTAGTTGTGATACATGAAGACCATTCAAAATAAGGTAAATTACATCCTATAATTTTGTATAAATACTTCAGATATTTTTTACAATCCTTTTAGTCATTAGATCATTTTAGATAGATTTAGATAGATCACATCAGTTAGATCATTTTGGTTTGGTTACTTGATTAGCAGGGGCCCCATAGGCAGCACAGACTCCCACCTTCTTCCTGAGGCACCACACACTTAATGTAACAACAAATATCATTACATATAACTCCTCTTGTGCTTGTACAACAAAATCATTGCCATAATTTACATGCTGATACATAATACAAAACAGAGGCGGCTGCAAAGGGGGCAAAGTGATTATTTTATCTCGTGTTGAGGTTTACAGCATCATCTGGGGGCGGGGGGGTAGAGGGTTGGCAGTGTGCAGAGGGAGGCTGCAGTTAATCACACCCCCATACATTTTTTAGCATGCAGTATGGACAGCTCTGACCCCCAGCGCTGGCCAGGGTCATCTCCTCGGGTCGTTAAACATCTTTCCCCTGTCAGTTGTGGAGGGATTTGGCGGATATAGACGGACAGAGGATAGAGATAAAGCTGCCCAGTGTGAGCTAAGTGACATCGAGAGGGGACGTTGTCATCTTATATGCATTAAGCTTCTGTATGGATTATTTGGATTGTGGGTTACGGGATATCAACGCGTTTATCTGTGGAGTGGGGAGGAAATGGTCTCTGGACGCACTTTGTTAGGCATTTTAAAAAAGCTACACTAACTGGAATGTGTATTAAACTGCATATGACAAGTTTTGATGATTCTTTACTTTTGGAAATAATTGTTTGGGATAATACATGTAGTATCAAGAAGCAATTTATGAAGAAAAGTTGAAAAATCACAGGAAGTGGAGAGTTCCATACATCATGCTATGGTGAAATCTGTCCAAACGTTCAGCACAATTTACACATAGGAAAGAAAATTTTCTGATATTTTAAACATTATTTCAACAAAATACATGTATTTTCTTAGATTTTTTATAAAAGAAACATTTTTCTTACATATAATGATCTTTTGTCTGTTTTGTAAAATGAGCAATTCAACCTGGTATAGACACTTTAAAGGCATTTTCCTTACAAGCAAAGTCATCACCATAAGTTTTACTTCATGTCACCCTAATGCGTTTCCCCTGAGTCTCATTCCTCTGTGCTCATATACAAACCATCAAGCATCAACATCAGCAAATAAAGGCCACTCTATGTGCCATGAATCTACAGATATATGCGTAAGGCTCTGTACCATTTTTCAATACCAGTAGTTTAACAATACCCTAACCTGGTAAACGTATAAGGGACAAGCAGTAGCATGAGCTGCTAAACTAATTTCATGTATTTAAGATTTTTGTAGATGTTTAAATTACAGAGTCCTATAGTAAGACCTCATTGAAGTAGTGTTGTCATGATAGAAATATGTCCAAGTCCATTTTGATACAAAAAAAATGTAAATACTTTTCAATACAATAATAAAATAAAAAATGCACAATGCACAAAATAACAGCATTTTCTTAAATATTATACTGTGGCCTTTTATGATACATCATGACCAATCCAAAACATTTCAAAAGAGATCAAACTTTGCCAAATTTATGTCATTTCTTTCAGTAATGACATTAGTTTGAATGAGTCTCTACTTTCAATAATAGTTTATTTTCAAATAATATCTGGGTATTGCCTTTTTGGACCATCCAAGCTAAGACAAATGTCTTGATCTGTAGAGAACATCTACAAAACTGTGGCCTTTGTGATCATTTCAAACAATCAAAAAGCAATTTTCATTAACTTGTGATTAATCTTGTAGTCATAAAAAACCTGAACTGCTGAAGAGCTGTTCTACTCCTGGATAGGTCCTATATTTAGTCCTACTTTAGTCCTGCAGTTCTGCCTTATTTACAACTGCCATTATAGCTGCATTATATTTTCTAATATAGTGTAGCTCTAATTCACACATCGCATTTTCCCCATTTTACTTGTATCATTTTTCAAACAGAACAGTGACAAATATCTTTGGTTAGTTTATGGCTTGGACTGCGACCAGTAGCACTAGTCTCAATATTTACTGATCTACTCCATCACTTTGAAGGCATTTCCCTTCAAGGACATAGTGCCTGAATGATAGAACATAGGCAAAAACATTATCAAACACTCACTGCACATGCTTCTGTGATGTAGGCCTGTAGGTTTTGATTTATTTACACAGATTTGGGGATGCTTGGAGATAAAGTGGCATTGTATTGCCTTAGGCCTCTAATGTGCAGTGAGCAGTATGGTAAAAATAGCATGAGGACGATGTGTGGGGTTCTGTCATCCCCAATCACCATTGCCAAGCTGGTGCTATTCCCTAAATCCCAACTGCAATATCCTTTAGAGCGTTCAAAAAATGCAAGGGTCCACAACCTGCTTGTCTTCATGGAGATGTTGGCTCTATCCCTGTAATGTTCCACAGTGAGGCACTAAACATGCATCTATAGCATTGTTTTTCCATTACTGCTGTTTCTGTTTGGATAAAATACCTTGAAAACATGCATTAGCACTGTGAGTGGACTTGCTCTCCTATCATTTGCCCCCATGGAAGTGTGTTTTAATGTCATACTGTGGAGCATTCTCGCTCAAAGTCATAATATCTTTCTGGAGACAGGAAAGTTACACAGTGGATCTTTAATAATATCGAGAGATGAATGCGTTTAACTGGTGTTTTCTCTTTGTGAGTGACAGCTGCAATCAATAATAATAATAATGGAGTTTGTGAGCATTTTACAAGTGCAGGACATATGGCATTTCCTGTGTGATCCTGAGTGGTTCATGCATCCTTAAATAATCTTTATTCTTCTTCAATCAAGGCGCTGTTCACCAAAAAGTTCTTCAATCAACCCAAACACACCCACTGCTCTGTGCTTACTTCAAAGCATTGATTTTTTTTCCCTTAAATGGTGATGCACGTACAATTCAGAAGCTACACTGTCCAAAATATAAAATAATGCTCATAAATTATAACTATGAAGCAGAAAAGGGCATAATTGCCTTTTTGGATGACTGGTACTGTTTAATTCAATTTTATGTGCATTTTATTGACTACACTGAAACATAAATCAAAATTGCACAGCTCTATAATGTGTATCACGAGTTTACACATGTCCTGGAATGAGTCCAGTTTACCCCTGATATAGATTTGGTTTGGTCTAGTTCAGGTTCAGTCACAGTTTAGTCCCAGTTTTAATGTGTGCTGGATGAAAATAGCCTAAATCCAGTTTGGTTTTTTAGTTTGTTTCAAATATGATACAGTTTTATTAAAGAAGACATGTTCTGCTTTTGTCTGCAATAGAGTTATATATATATGTCTATGACACCCATGCATAATTATACTATAATTTGCACATTTTTAATCATAATATTGATCTAAAACAACTTAATAAAAGAAACAAGTCTGCTGACTCTGTGTTAGAAAATTGCAGTGCCAGTCACCACAAATCTTATCACAACAAAGAGCCATGAAGTTGTCAGCACTTCCACTGGATACTGCACATCCCACTATACTAATACTAATACATTAGCACCAAAATGACAAGGCCGCTGTGCCGAATCCTTCGAAGAGCGAAGTAATTGTAAATGAGAAGTGGAAACAACACCTCGAAATGCCATTACATTTCAACACATTACAGGAAATTTCCATGCCTAAATCCTGAACCATGGTTATAAAACTCCTCCTTCTCCAGATTGTCTTTTGTTCTTTCTTAATAAATTCAAGTGCATGTTCGGCCTTGGTTTAAAAACCCTGTTTCTCAGCCCTTAATCTCATAGCCCCTAAAAGAATGTGAAGTTATTCAGATTTTCATGACGTCTCCTGATTGAACAAGGCACCTCCAGGCCCAAAATCATCTACACTGATTTAATGTGAGATGAGTTACTTTATATAGAAAAGCCCACTTAAAACACAAGACACGTAAGCATCACATTTAAACAAAAACAGCCGAAACAGCTTTGACCTTCAAGGCTTTAACCAATAAAATGTTCCAATGTAGACTGAATGTTATCAAGAATCTGGTCTGCAATCAACAACGGAGCGCTCTGTAATCCTTTTGTAAGTATTGTCATTTTATTTTTATTTTGCAAAGAGGCGAGATGAGTTTAACGGCTAAACAACAAATTATGGTGGATTTACATCTTAATTGACATGTTTTGTAATACAAGCATCACTGGGATTATCTGAGACGCAGAACATTCCATTTGTTTAACTGCCCCAGAAAGTGAACGGTAAAAGTCCAGATAATTAAAGTATTAAAAAGCAAAAACGCTTGTAGTGAAGTAAGTGTGAATTAGACCGAGGGGGCCAACATTTCTGTGGGGAAGAAGAATTTTTGTAATATTGCAATAATTTTTGTGTGTCCTTGATTAATTAGACTTGTATAGTAAATGTTAAAGCTTAGTTTTGTTTCTGACTTGGTTTATGTGCTGGTTGAGACAAACTACTTTCATAATTAAAGTATTAAAAAGCAAAAACGCTTGTAGTGAAGTAAGTGTGAATTAGACCGAGGGGGCCAACATTTCTGTGGGGAAGAAGAATTTTTGTAATATTGCAATAATTTTTGTGTGTCCTTGATTAATTAGACTTGTATAGTAAATGTTAAAGCTTAGTTTTGTTTCTGACTTGGTTTATGTGCTGGTTGAGACAAACTATACTGAACCACAAGGGACACAGTATAATAACAAGAGCAAAAAGATACATTTTAATAATAAATAAATACACAAGTAGTAAAAAAGTAGTAAAAATGGCAACAGACTGGTCTCAAATAAGAGAATTATACAAATGTGCATCTACAAGTAAAAATAAAATATACACATTTAGTAACACAAAATGTATTTCTCAGCTACATGCAAGAAGTGGGTAAGGAGACAAGTTCCTCTATTTTCTGACCCTGAATTCTTTCTTTTTGCTAAGATTTTAAGGAATTTTCAGACTATCTTAGCTGGAGAATTTATACCTACTGTGCATGTTTTGAGTTGATGGAGGAAACTGAAGAAAACCCACTGAGCCACAGAGATAAGACGCCTTTAAGATCCCATTTAGACCCAGTTTAAGGACCCATATTACACTATTTTCTGATCTATGTTATAATGTTGTTTCCTCATCAAAAGCACAAACTTTCTCACACAGAAAACACTCCACTGTGTTTTTAAACTGCATAGTAGAATCATTTTGATGGTCTGACCTGCAATTGCCAATCTACTGAACTACGAATAAGAGGAAGCTATAACTAAAACTACCATTTCATGACATCACAAGGTTGAACAGAGAATTTTGACATTTGGGGATGTAAAGAGACTCATAAATCAATAGTCAAATCTGTGTGAATGGAATAAAACACTAATAAAGTTATGTTTTTGATTATAACATGGCTTAAAGCTCAGTTAGTTTAGTGTAATACAGGAACTTTAAGCTATCTCCAAGAATGTGAACTGAATAGGTCGGAATAATAAAAAATAATAACTAAAATGACTTGTTGTAAAATAAAAGTGGGAACTGGAGACAATTTCAATACCAAACAATGAAAAAAAGCGCCTGTAGCAGAACACGCGTTGTCTCAGAACATCAAACCGAAGCTATAAGATGAATTCAGTTCCTTTAGGTGGTGCGGGTCCCCAGCTTTATTAGCATTCTCCAGCAGTCTCTACAAGGGAGCCCAGAATAATTCACTGACAGCGTCGTAAAAGAAATCTATTTGCATGGGGCTCACAAGCTCACTGCCTAAAATAACTCTTCATTTTACATTGGCCAAAAAAACAGACAGAAATTCAATGTGTTCAGTGGGATAAACATGATAGATAATAGAAGAAAAGATACATTCATGCAACAATCAAGTAAATGCTATGGTTTTCTAGGATAGGAATGAATAATTTGGATGCTAGTTGAAGATTTTATGACTAAAAAATATGGCTTTTCAATTCTATCAGTATTAAAGTGGCTTAGTCCTGGTTTGAAACTGATCCCCATTTATCCTCTATTTTTACTATAGTGCTTTTTTAGTGATGAACTGCTATAGTCAGGGGTGTGCTTGACTTTTAACACTAGCCAATTACTCAAATGCTTATAAATTTTGGTTTTGTCTATAACAAATTCTGCCTAAATAACCACTTTGGCCAATTGAATGATAAATATAAGCCTATTATAATGCAGGCCAAATCTTTTGTTTAAGTTGGTCCCTGTCCAGACATAAAATACTTTTTATCTTTATTAACGGTACACCTAAAACCACAAGTGTGCAATTTATTACAATGAATTATGAGCCAAAACATTACAAGTACCGTAAATCTGACAAGTATAACTGGCTTGTTAAAAAAAAACGCTGTAGAGTCCTAGTTCAGTCCTTGTTTGGCTTTGGTTTAGAAGTAGATCAGACTTTTAACTAAAAAGTGTGTGTGTGTGTGTGTCCTGATTTGGTGACGTTCAGCCCCGGTCCAGACCTGGTTCAGTTACGGATTTAGAACCATCCAGTTTAGTAGCCATTTTGATGCGGTGTAGGTGTGAACGCGAGTTGGAGTTGGATCAAATTACAAAGGGTGCAATTATTTCGATAATAGGATGTCCTCTGCTCAGAACAATGTGCTCTATCTTTAGACCTTTACATGCATGTTCCATTCACGGGATTAGTTTTAATTTTTAAACATATAAATCTATTTTTTTTTCCATCCTAAGTCTTAACTCGGCGTACCTATAGACTTACACTTGGTTCCAATTTGAAGCTATATTTAGAGCTGGTTTAATCTTGCTTTGGTCCTTAAATTAGACTTTACTTTACTCCTATATATATATATAAATCCTCTAGCGCCCATGACAGTTTGAGAAGTGGCCCTGGGGGTTTGATTGTTCTGAGCGATGTCTAGTGTATCTGTATTAATCTTTACTTAGCGCTCGTTCATTGTTGCCAGTTGAATGGGTGTTAAAAACAGCAGTGGGCCCGTGCCAGGTGCTAAATCCTCCCTCTGGAAACAGGAGTCTAGGTAGGTTCACTCCGATGGAACACAGGCACGAATCCAAGTCTGAACCGGAGACTTGATCCTCTTTGCAGTGGACGAACCCAGATCACATTCAGAGGCACCTTCCCCCATCTTAAAAAGCCTCATCGCAACTAAAGTGATTGTAAATCCGGCCACCGCGGAGAAAATCAGCTAAAGCGAATGTAAGTTCAGCCTTCAGATCAATACGTGCGGCTCTTCCTACGGTGAATTTCCAATGGGGATTCAATTAGATGCAAAACAACGAGAGCGTATGGGCTATAAATGAGAGTGGGCGAGGTGATTTCACTAGTGCCGAGCGTTAACGAAGATAGTGAAATAAAATGTCAATACAAATAATCCTGACTCCCACGCACTTTCAGCCTTTGTTTAGTTTTAGCATCACTCCCCGTGGTCATTTTCTCCCAGGTTTTAAGGTAGTCTAAGTTTGCAGTGAAGTGGTCATTTAAAGCGGCTTTACTCTTCATCTCTTCTCATTTTATACTTGTTTTAAAATATCTTACATTGAATGAAACGGTTCTGTTTTGCATTTATTCAATTGTTTCTTTTTAAATATCAAAACTTGCGCTCTTGAACTCAACTCGCTTGATTTATTTTTCACATGCAAGAACTTTAAATGGCTTAGACTTTATTGGAAAGAGCAAAAATATAAATGTTAATAATAAATTCAAATGAAGTCGCAAAAATAGCAAGACGCTGGAGTCAAACGAGCAGGATTCCCAAGTAGCTAGTTCTGCTTTCTACTGTCAGAATATAAATCCCGCCTGTTTTCCCTCTGCTCGTCTCCCTGCGTCTAATTTCCGAGCGGAATCTACATGCAGAAAGTATAATCCGAGCTTTAATGCGAGCGGAATCCCCTCCCTCGTATCTGACCTGTAACTCAGCCCGGTCGTCACCTGCTTGCCTCCATAGAGATAAGTTTAATGCCGTACTGTGGGGCATTCAAGGCTAATTAATAGCGTCTCTATGGAAACAGCAAATGCAAGACATGAACCTTTAAGTTTTTTTTTGTTTTTTTTTT
>KN498984.1:8253-42229 GCA_000787155.1 Scartelaos histophorus | reverse complement strand
TATATATATATATATATATATATGACACACACATACTTCAAATCAAGTGAACTTGAACTCACTTTGATGGAAAGAGACATCACATAGCTTTTAATTATACAGTGTAATGATCATTTGTAAAAAATAAAAAATTAGCATGGTCTATGGACACTGCCAGCATTACCTTCTGCTACTATAAGAATTATTGCACACAACTCATCAAAGGCCTCTTAACCACGGGATTAATATTTCAAGGTCATAAATTGTTTTAAATAATTATACACTTACATTTTTATGTTTTCAGCACAGTTTCACCTTTAATGAAAAGTGCTAAAACACAGTGTCTTAAATCCAGAGATTGAGAGTATTGGTCACTTCAATAGCAGGGGATTGCTCATTAAAAATACAAAGTAATTTGTGGCTGAGTTCAGTAACATACAAGATTTTCTTTAAGACAAAAGCCAAAACTTAAACTACAAACTGAAGGGGGTATAATACTAGTGAGAATAGCTATTTCATTGTCCACAGGAAAGGCACAGTGGCCCATAAGCAGTGCAAGAGATGAGGTTTAACAATAAAACCTAAACAACAGCAAGTATTCCTCACAGACACAAACAGATACAAAACCGAAAAACACTGATGTCACATTGTTTAATTAGATATTTTAAATTTAACTGTGGAGAAAAATTAAATAAAGTTCCGAATGGATGATTTTCCCAATTTATGTGACAGGGAAATCCATAAAATATGAAAGCCGCCTCAAATATAAAATTAAGAAACAGACAGTATGAATGTGGACAATAAAACTAACAAATATGCCATATTTTTAGATCATCTTTTTAAAATACCACCCAATTCCTTTTATGACACAAAGACAGATCTTTCAGATTTGGAATCACATCAAGTCTTGAGTAAAAAACTGTAAGAAAATATTTCAATTCCCAGCATTTTAAAGGAATATGTTCTCACCTACCACATCCTATTCAAGTAAAAAGTCAATTTTAGGTGCCTTTTTTAGAAGATCAACATCCAATTAAATTACCAAAATAGAGGAAAAAAGGTTTGTAAGGTTTGTTTGTTTTTTTACATTCATGTTTCAGTTTTAAATTTTCCAATTGCAAATGTCTATTTAAAATTATATTTATTATATCTTTTTAATATTTTAAGTATTGTTAGCCAAATAAGTCTTTTAGGTCGTTGCTAACTGATGTACTTTGTTTAATTGCACTTTGGTTCACCCCAGGTGAGACGCCAGGTTGAGAAAAGTTTTGTGGACTGAAAAAGGGGTTGGCTTGCATCCCAAAGCCGCTCATGCCTGCTGGGGCTGCCTGCATTGAAGCGTTGGGGGCTGAACTGAACTGATTGGGCCAGGGAGTGCTGTTTGCCGGGGCAGGACCAGGTTTGGGACCCATTTGGTTGAGTGGAACTTTGGGTTTATTAGATGTAAAAAGATTGTCCAAGGCTGACATATCTGGAGCTTTATTTGCCTGTCCCACTTGTCCTTGGTTCTGTGTCAGGGCACCAAAGTTTGGGGCGCTGGTGGTAGAAGCCATCCCACCGTAAAGACTGGGGCCTGGAGGTCGCATACCCATACCCATGCCAGCAGCCTGAAAGCCCATGGAGGTATTGAAGCCATTGGACATTGGAGCGGCCATGGAGCCCATCATGGGGTTAGGAGCAGGGAAGGGCGACATAGTAGTACCCTGCATGGGACCGGGACGAGGTGTGTTGACCAAAGACATACTGTTTAAAGAGGTCATGTTGTTTAGAAGGCTGCTGGTCAGGTCTTTTGTCTGCCACAGAAAATGTAGATTTATCATAGATTCTAGTTTAACATGAATAAACATACCAACATACAGACGCAGTGTTACCTGACTAGATGAAGTGGAAGATGGTTTAACGGTTTGTGGTGCTAATGGTTGCTGACTCCTAAGTTTAGCAGCCTGCTCTTGTTCTTTAGCGAGTCGTTGTTTTTCTTCTAATGTCAGAGACATCTGAGGGAAGAAAAACATGAAAAGACAATGCCAATTTAAAAACAATCTATGTTAAAATAGTGCATGATAAAAATAAACTTTTTACTCTGTTGGGTGCTGGTGCAGAGGAACCATGCTCTTTGCCGTTGACAGCTGTGCTTCCAAAAATATCGTCCATCTATAAAGTAACAGTAGAAAAAAACATCAGAAAATAAAAGCCAAATGACCCAGAACAAAGCTCCAACACTCTTGTGTGTATGTGTTATCTAACCTGGTTTCCAGAGTTTGGTGGGGACTTTGTCTCTTCTGATTGATTCCCTTGATTAGATATGTTTAAACTTCTACAAAAACAAGCCAACAGGTTTAAAGTTGGAACCACATGTCCACTATTCAAATCTACTATATTAAGCTTTTCTATATATTACAATATGGTTTTTGAAACATACTTGGTCTGCTCCTGCATCACATGAAGCTGCTCCAACTTAGTCTTGTGCTCAGCCTCCATTCGACTCAGCATCTCTCGAATAACCACCATGAAAGAGTTAAACTGTGAAAATGAGAGTTTTGATAAACATCATAAAACACAATGACATGCTAAGGGCATAGTTGTTGTACCTGGTTCAGATTGAGGTTATTATCTATACTGAGAGACACAAGGTGGGGTAGGCTCTTGGTGGCAAGATGCTCTTTGGGAATACCCAGCTTCTTGTGACTGAAGGTGCACTTATAAATTCCTATAGTATAAGTTACAAAATTTTATGGTTGCTTAAAATTACACATGTTAATAATATTTAATGATTCTAAATACCGAGTATCCCCATGAGCACAGCCGGTTCTCTTGATGGAATTTGCTGCAGGAACGGGAGGATCTCGTCAATGACAAACCACTTGTCGAGATATTCCAAAATCTTCCCCAAACACACCAGAGAGTTCACCCGCACCTAAAAAGAAAAAAAGCACATAAAGTTAGCCAATTATCTGTTTGTGTGCGCTTCTATTTTAATATAAATTCAAACTTACAGCGAGAGAAGATGTCTGCAGACACGCTGATTTAATCTTTGGAATAAGGGAGTTCTTCATAGATGGGTAGTCGATTAGATTAGCAAATGTAGGAATGATGTTCAGACACAACTCCTGTTTTATATAGGACCATATTAGAATTCTGATTCACTGCATTTAAAGACTTTTTTTTTTTTTGGTTCATACCTGAATCTGAACAGAAGGAGCTTCAAGAGCCCGATAGACCATAGGTAGCACACTGTTCTTGATGTCTTCTGCTGGTGTTTTGGTCAACAGCAAGTCCATTTTTTGAAGAAATATCAACAAAATCTAAGCAATCAAAATGGTTTGTTTAAAATCTAAAGAAAACATCACCACAAAACACATTTCTTCCTGGGTATGTCGACAGCTAGGTTTATTAATTATGCAATTTGTTACTACAAGAAGCAGAACCCACTCACCATGTTACTAGCCTGAAGAAGCATGAAGGAAAAATTTAAACATACAAACTGAATACTCAGTAACATTTGAGTTAAGAAAGAAATGTCTAGCATTCCCTATGGCATGTTTTTTTTTTACCAGTTTACTGTCATGCAGTGTATACACATGTTGTACCTGGATGGGCTCTTGCTGCTTAAAAACGGGGGTGAGGTCAGGCAAAATGAGTCGAACATACTCCTCCTTGGTGCACTCTTCAGCAATGAGCAGTACGTTAGGCAGTACAAAGGGAACCATATCGGGATTGACAAACTCTGACGTCAACGCCGGCAAAATCCGATACACAACTACTCTCTACAAAAAATAACAAAAAAAGCACCATGACAAATCTGATAAGAAAATAAATTGTATTTAAAATATGGTACTTCATTAGTAAATCAGACATGTCTAAACTATGGCCAAAGTACCAAATGTGGCCCCAAAACCATTTTTATTGACCTTTAGGCTTCCTGTTGAGTTTGTCCAGAAATTGGGCTATTTACTGAGATAACAAACAATAATACTTTCAAATACTAATATTTTGGTGTCAGACTGATATTAAACTTACAAGCATGTGTGCTGCACAGTTATACCTATGCTTAATATTCTAAATGACTGACTACATCTTCCTCTATCTATGGCCTTCTGCATTATAAAAGTTTCAAATGTTAAAAAGTTTGGATATCCCTATATATAAGCAACCAACCTTGGGAAGTTTAGGCAAAACTTTAGGCAGGCCTTTATAAAACTGTGATTTTTGTAGGTTGTCTCTTTGAAATAGTGAGTCAAAATACTGAAGAGTGACAGCTCCAACATCATCAAAAAATGGGATCTGAAAACAAGACAAAAGACTCAGGATTATATGGTCTCCTCACTGTATTGATCATTTACTATATTAAGCTGACCTTTGTTATTTGGTCTGCATCAGGTCTAACAGTTGGTGTTACACTTAAAAGCATCTTCACATGGTCCCGAACCTCTTCTGGTATTTTGTTGAGCAGTGCTGGACTTATGTTGGTCAGCTAATACAGTAGTGATAATAGTAACAGAAATAATTAGGGGAAAAGCAATAAAATGTACATGTAGGATCTAAAAAAAATCCTAAGCTGTATCAGTGCACGAAAATTCAAATCAGGCAGTGTCACCCACCTGGTCCAATTGTCTGCTGAAACTTTTAAAAATGTCGTGCTTGTTGACTTGGAAAACAGGCTTGCCTTCATTGAAGACTGCATGCATTACCACACCCAGAGAGTACATGTCAGAAGCCGAATCACAGCTCACTGACAAGATGTACTCTGGGGCAAGGTACTCGGGGTTAGGGAGGCAGAGAGGAGGCAGGTTAGGCTCCCACTCTTTACATGTGTATTTAGGCTACAAGGAGAAGGAAAACCAGATGTAGTTATTCTAAGAAGGTCTTATATGTACATTTACATGTACATAGGAAGGGTTAAATTATGTCAATAAATCTAAATGGAGGGAGTCATAATAAAGCAAAATCAGATCAACAGACCTCTGCATCTGAGGGGTTGCTAGAGGAAATGCTGAAGTCAAAGCCCATTATTTTCCAGGCACCACTTTTATTGAGAATTATGTTTTCAGGACTCAAGTTTCCATGAACCATTTTTACTCCACTGTGAAGAAATGACAGCCCTTCAGAGATCTTAGGGAAAAAAGAGAGACAGAGGCATGGTTAGGCACTGAAGTCATATCCTTCTTTTACAATTAAGTAGCTAGAGTCTCAACACGAAATGCGCCTCCTGCCTCATCCATTCACATTTCTATGTGGAGTGGATAACTGATCAGGAATTGAACCACATACATACAAACATTAAAATAATATTATTATTACCATATCAATATAATACTGAAGAGACTCAAGACTATACAGATCTGCATGTTTTACTCTGCCCATTCTCACCTGTAACAAGCCATACTTGGTTTCCACATCAAATAGTTTATATTCCTTTATGTCATTGGGCACAGGACTGGGGAGGTTGTCCCATTGACCCAGCACATTTGCAAGACTGGCAAACACAGGCTCTGTACAGAATGCAAGACAATCTCTGAAAAATAAAGTAATTACGTTAACAAGGCAACTTGCATAGAATGCAGGTGTAATAAAAGCTATTGCATTTCTCGTAGTTAGTTTAAAGAGAAGGACACTTAAAAACTTGTCTGTATGGAAATTGCATTGTGGGGATCTAAATTACCGTGACTCTTCAAGAGGATGTTGCACTGTCAAAAGACGAGGGTGACGTAGTCTCGTCAACTGTTGCACACCTTTTTTTAAGGAGTCAATAATTTGGTCCTTTTCATATTTTTGATATTTGTCAACTACCTTTTTATCAAAGACAAACACTGCCACTTCCTGAAAGAGAAATGAAGGATGCAGGGTATTGATATATATTCTGCCTGGTAAACACAGAATACAGAAAGCAACTTTACCAAAATGTGACTGTACATCAGACAAACACACCTGTTTAGTAGACTTCTTGGTCCCATTGTAAATTCTCCAGCACATGCAAGGCCCCCCACTGGCAATATGTCTCCCAACCTCAAACTCCCTTGTCACTGGGTTCCCCATAACGGCACTGGTGACATCGGCAGTCACCTTAGTGACTGTGCTCTTTAGTTTGTTCAGCATAGACTCCATTTTAAAACCTGAAATGAGAAAGTAAATAACTGAATTAAGAAGTCAAGTTAAAAATATTTAATGTACTGGGAAAATTTTATTTGACTTTATAATTAGAGAGATTTATGATTAAATGCACCATTTAGTGGTTACAGGTTGGTTATTACGCAATAATGACTCTTGGTGTTACTTCCTCAAACACATTGAGTAATACCTTATTCTTTTTTTTCTGTTTACATATCCAAAACTCAGAATGCTCTGTTCCACCTTGTAATGTCACAAAGCAGTAGTTTTCAAGCAAAAAACTACCTTTAGTGCAGTAGAGATTCAATTCCAGGGCTGAAATAATCCAAGGGATTCTAGTGAATGTGTATGGAGTTTAAAAACACATTGGAGCACTTCCTGTATCACCACATGGCATTACAAGGTTTTAAAACAGTGTTCTGTTGGAGAGAGGAACTCAGCCTAAATGGATGCAGGATTTGTGTGTTAAACATGCTTGAATGAAATAAAACACACGCATAATTATGTTTTTGATGAGGACATAACATTGTAACATAGTCCACAAATAACATAACATGGCCCCCCAAAATTTTAACAGTCCTTGCTTGGGATGATGTTTTGAAGATGTTATATTTTCTAAAATCAGGTTTGGATTCTTGAAGAGAACCACTAATAGTACAAAGTGTATTGAAGCTATAGTTACCATAGCAAAATGACTCTATATGTTACATAGGCTGCTTTTATTTCCTCATTAAAGAGAATTTGGCAGCAGTACTTCATGCAGCATAAACTTATTAATATTGATAAACAGAATGTCAAATTCTGTGTATCTTTACGATGTTGCAATGGCTGACATTTCTTGTAATTTGTTGATCATGCCGAGCAAGATGACAAAAACACTTGGTTTAAAGGGATTTACATGAATAATGCTCTATATTTGTTGTAGCACTTAACATAACAGGCTTTGTGACATTTTTCTTATGGTCGCAACAGCTGAATTTAGCCTTTGGCATGAACAATCTTTACCATATATTTGTCAGTGTAGACATAAACGCCCAAATACTCTAAGTGTGTCAGACTTATATGAAGACAAAGGGTGGGTCAATATAAATTTTCTTGCAATAATCTTTTGAGCTAACGCAACCTAGCCATCCAAAAGCTAAAGCAACGCAGCTGGGGAGGAGGTAGCGTCAGTGTTGTTTGGGAGGCTAAAAATATGGGTAATAGGATTTCAATATACAAAAACGATCACTTACCTAGTTTTTCGAAATGTATGTTTGACCCCTCAAGATATATAAAAATCCTACACAAATAATTTCTGTCAAGCTTCAGTCACTTCCCCCATGACTTCAGGTGCATACGAATGAGCTAACCTAGCTTAGCAGGAGTCTGAAACCGCAACTTCCGGGTTTGTCACAATGCATCTGTAACGTCACGGGCATGGCGTCGTTTTCTAGTCAAACCAAATTATAATACTCAACTTAAATAAACTAAACTAAACTAAGCCATTAGTGGAAATAAAAATAATAACCTCCACAAAATAAATGTGAAGAAGTAAAGATGAAGCTTTAAAAAAAAAAAAAAAAAATCTTCCACATGATTTATTTCAGATTACATAATCACTGAAATGTCACTGAAATGATTCAACTATGTGCAGCATAGGCAGCTGTTAAGGCATACAAGCACATAGGTACTGGAATCACTTAAGCATAACCACAAAAAACAAACAATACATGTAAAATATGAAAATATATGTATGTAAGATATGTATGTAATATGTAAAAATGTTAATTGGAATTCCAATGTTAGAACAATAATTAATAATAGATGTTATGATTAGGCTACTTTAGTTTGAACTAGTTATTAGAAAAATATTATTATTGCAGAAAATGTTTTAGTAATTGCATATACTTCCTATCAAACAGAAATGTTACACAAATCAATCAAGATGTAATAACAAACTTCGACTGAAGCCCTAAGCCTGTTCAACAGATAAATTGTACATTTGTAGCGTGTAAGTTTTTACCTGCAAAATTAAGTTAAAATGGTATTCAGAAGAGAGATTGGAAATGCTGGAGAAAGACCACAGGGTGATGTTTTTCAAACTCCTTGAGTAACCGTTTCTTTTGTTTGGCTGGCATTTCTTTGTTCATTGAAATATTGTGAAGAAGCTTCTTGAGGCTTTCAAGAGTAGCAGCCTCACATTCGTCCTCATACTCTTCTGATGTCATCTGCTGGCAAAAAGTGAAAGCTGCAACACAACAACATTCTGCATTACTTATTTATTCACATACCTAGACGTACAAGTGAAGTTACAGCCATGATGGCTGATTAAATAGTAAGACAGACTTGGTGCAGTGTCTGGATCTTCGCCCTGCTGCATCTTTCTCAGTGTTCCTCTGACACCGTCAATCAGAGATTTAGGAGTCTGAAATAAAACAGAAATTATATCACCTAATCTCATCAAAATGTGTGGAACTTAATATTAAACATTATACAATACCTTAAAGAGCTCCTTATGATTAGACATTAAAAACAAAACCAAAGCCTCAGTCTGAGATTGGCAAAGCTTATAATTCTGGACAATTGCTTTCTGAAATGTTCGGCAGACAAGGGTCCTGTTATCTGTCTAAATGCAGAAGTAAAGCACATTAGATAAACACTTTTGGTCCGTCATGGTATGCGTGTATGTGTATGTGAATGACAAAAGAAATCTGGAACCTGGGTTTAGGCAAGCAAAATCTAAAGCTAAGTGTAAAAAAATAAAATAAAATCTTTCAAAATACAAACAAAATGTACTTGTTTCTGTAAACGACAAGCTTCCGGGTGAGCTGCAATGGCCATGAAGGTCAACAGTCTTTTGAGTTCATCTCTTACACTTGTGTCAAGAAGTCGAAAACATAACTGGATTGCTTTAATGGCATCCAACGTTTTTTCATCATCTAATTAAAAGACAACAAAATGTGTTATGTATCTTAAAAAAAATAATAATATTGTCATATCAACACAAATATCTCACTTATCAATTGTAGGATGGCAATGTGTATGTCCAGATAGCGCCCAGAGATAAGCGGGCTTTTTTCTTGTCCATTGTAATACTTGTAAATGATGTCAAAAAGCACTCTCTTTTGGTCAGTCACCTGCTCTTTATTATCATATTGTTGACTAAGCTGCTCTCCTGCAACCACTATCAGTTGGTCAGGAAAGAGCTCGAGGAGATCTGCTGCAGCAGACAGCCACTCATCCAGCCTAAAAAATAAAATAGTTTAAACCAACATTAACATTTGTATATCGGTCTACATTAACAGGATTACTTACTGGGCAATGTTTAAGGTATCTGTCAGCTCCCTCTCCAAACATGTGTTGGAGATAACAAGGTCTTGTCTGGACAGTGGTGCCCGGCTGGTCTGACGCTGAACCCTGGAAGGAGAGTTCAAGATGGAGTCCAGAACAGGCACTTCAACAATCTGTAAAAGCTGAAGGAGGGTCTGCTGCTTCCAAACCTCTTCCACCACTATTAACATGAAATACATACATGTTTATTTAGATACCACCTGCCAAACATTTTCAAATACAATCATATCAGAAACCAGTGCTGTATGAAACCAGCCATAGTACCAGCTTTGGAAAGTAAGGGGGTTGTAGTGCTCCTTTTGCCTTGATATGGTGATGTGGGCAGATCGACGTTTATAGTCTTCAGTAGCCTATGAATTCTCCTGTCAAATGGGCTAGTAGCAATAGGATTTGAAATGGTTCTTATTTCAGAAGGGCTAAGGAGAAAAGGAAAACAAAAGAATTGTAATTTACGTCCTCTCTTCCAATACATGTGAAAAAAAATATGATTTTGATTTTCATAAGGTTCAGGTTACCTGTAGTCCTTGTTCCACTTCATCTTAAGCTCTTCTGGATGTACATTTTCAGTGTCTGCTTCCACTATGCTGGTGCCAGGCTCCATAAATCGGTAAAGGCTTGAAGTACTGTCCTCAAATGACACTTCCTTTCCTTTGCGAAACAGCTTTGTTCCAACAGGCTCAAAGACTCTGGCTTCCATCAGAGCCTGACACAGGCGTGCAGCTTTAAGACGAGACACTTCACTTGTGTTAAACATTACATTCTGCATCAGAAAGCTGAGGACCGCATCCACAGCATCAGAGCCCATGAAGCAGTCTACATGAAAACGAAGATGTCTCCGGCAGCGGCGCACCTCCACCTGAGTCTTTAGAGCATGGATTATGTTGTGCCACAACTGGGTAGCACCAAACGGCCCTGAGTAACCTGTAAAATATTATGAAGAGGAAATTAACACACATAGGAAATAGTAAATAGAAGAAAGACCACAGTCTAAGGGCAAAAATAACATACGACCAACAATTTGGTATGTGATTAAGGATTACAAATAATAACGTTAGTCTTTACAGATGAAAGGGCAAAGTTCATTTTGCACCTGCCCTTGATGCTCGAACAGCAGCTGCAGTCGAGCTGTGTGTTTCTGTGAGAACGAACAGTAAAGTTGATCAAAACTGGATTTACGCCTACTGTGTTACAAAAAGCATTCTTACCTTGTTGTACATGCAGCACATTTTCTCGAAAACTCCGAGTTTGACTGTTTAACCTTCTAAACCGAGGAGTCAAATCTACCGCCATGAGGAATTCAACCATTCAACACGTGACCACAGTCCAGTCCTTCTAACACTCCGTCTCGGTTTGGGAATTTTTTTGCTGCCCCCTGTTGGCACAAAGATTTTACTTCAAACTTTCTCAAGTGCTAGTATTATTACAGTATTATTAAAGGTTAGTTTTTCCAATGTTTATGTTGGTTGAATAATTACACATGCGGTATACCTGCAATAAATAGGCCAATCCCCAAATTAAAATGTTGCCTATGCCATGTCTGCATACATCTTTTTGGTGACAATGTAGCGAATATAGGCTGTAACTTGTATTCTGTAAATTCATTTCTTAATGTAGGCCCAGGGGCATGTGTGTTTTGATAACAGATGTCTAAAAATAGCAGGTTATTATTACACAAAGCCCTGTGTTCTGATACAGTGACACAAGCTGAGGTCACATCCGTGAACAAAGACACTCCGGACGAAGCAGAGGGGGGGACAGCTTTACAAACACACGGTTACAGCTGAAAATAGTGTGACATCCTTGGTTTTTACAGTAAACACTGTGTTAATTTCGTAAATATATCCTGGATTAATGTGAAGAAGTCGTACCGTAGAGCTGATAGACGATATATCAGAGTTATTTTTAGATGTCGGTCCCCCGTTGGAAGAGTACATGGTTGAGTCTCAGTGTGCCCGAGGAGCAGAGAAACAAGTCCCTTTAACAAGAGACGAGACGAGCAGCGCCGCAGCACCAGCCTCTCCTGAGCTGTTCTTCCTGCAAGTCTCCGTCTTTGGAGACTTAAATTAGGTAAAACACGCATGCACATTGAATCTGCATCTATATCTTATAAAGCGTGGACTTGTAATCAACTTTCTTTGGCTCATTCCCTTTGTCGTTGAGCGGAAAGTCGACTACAAATCTGAAAACTAAACCAGATTAGCGCGTATTATTATAATTTATCTATTTGCTAAACCTAAAGTTGGACAAGTTACATATTTGACAATATAGATGTCTTAATACAACGCATGTTTTGTTGACAATACACGTCTTTTCAGCGTTTTGAAAAATAATATTTGTAATGAAAATATTCCCCTTTGTGACCGTTTTAAAGGAACCTAAAGCATTTTATTAACATCCTTGAGGTCTTGTTTTGGTCTGGGACCCTGATCACGTGTATCCTGTCCTTACGCGTGTGTGGACATTTTTTTATCCATGTGCTCTGCTATGTAACCAAAGACTTTCCTTCTGTGGCTGACAGACACACGGCTGCAGCCAATAGGAGCAGTCTCCTTGTCTGTGGTGCAGCCCACGGCTTTGTTTACATTATACTGCAGTAAAATCCCTTTGCCAGCGCACTGCCTTTGTTAGTACGAAGTCAACACAAGGCGAACTCTTGTCTTGGATGCATATCTTTAGTTGCCATCAAAGTATGGTATGTAATCAATCTTGTTTTAACATTTTATATTGTAGTTACTTAGTTATCAGGCGCTGTCATATGATTTTTTTGTATCTTTTCAAAAATGTGCCTAATATTTTTCTTTAGATTTCCTACAATTTAGTTATTATTTTGCACATAGCTGTCCTTAAAAACATATTAACATATTATTTTTAAGTATGCTTCAGTAATTAGGGGAACATTACCATTTTGTTCTGTTAAATGTAGATTTTTAGTGGTTAGGCCTATATGCTTTGAATGAAGGTTTCTGGGCACAGCAGTCTTATATATCCATGGTTCACACACTCTCCCTGTGCACCCTCACCCCTGTGCTATCTTTAAACTGAACTATCAGCAAGCGGGTGTGTGTATTCATTTTTGGCTGTTGATAAGTGAGACGAGAAAAGGTGACAGTGGCACCAAAGGATTATTTTAGCCACTGTTATTTTGTAGATGATTTCATAAATAACTTTTTTGCGGACATTAACTCATAATTAAAATAACTTGGTTGTTGTTTCTGAGCTTTAAAATTGCATATTTTCTGGACTTGTTTGCATAAAAGGACCAGTGAAACAGGATCTTTCTGACTGTTGAGTTGCTTTGTTGCCCTGGAGACATTTGATCGTGGATAGGGCCAGACTGTCCCTTTTACTGCGAGGAAATTCTAGAAATAAAAGTTCCTCGTTAAAACAGGTGGCCATGAAAAGACCCAGAACCTATGAGCTCCCACGAGGACTACAAAATGGCCCCATCTTCATGACAGGCACAACAACTGGTGTTTTTGTTACACATTGTTAGCCATCTTGTTAATGATGAGTGAACAGCATTTGTCACACTGTTGTCACACTGTCTTTCATTCTGTCTCTGTCTCATACGGTTGTAAGGCTGTTAACTGCTAATATCACCTTTACTCTGATATTTATTTATTTTTTCAGTAAAAGCATTTAAAACACATTTAACAGAAAGAACTTTTTTAATGTATTAAACTTGCCCATTACATTCTCATTTAAGAAAAGGAGAATTTACATTCTATAAATAGTTGAGGAGATTGGAGCTATTAATGATTCATCAATATATTGTAATTGCAGCATTAACTCACCATGCCTCTAAATGATGAGAGACCAGGCTCCATGTCCTCCAGTGGTGAGGACCAGAGCAGTGATGTGGAGTCCTCTTCAGAGCGATGTGACAGCATAACATCTGCAAGTGACCTGGACTGCTCCCAGGAGAGCTATGCAAGCAATAACTCCAGCAAACACTGCACACCATCCTGTATGTTTTTATACTGTATGTCATATGCAGTGGTTGTTTGTTTTCTCATGTTGTTTCACATTTACCTGCATACAGCTAGCCCACCCAAAGCACTCACCTTGGATGAAGTCATGGATTCTGCCAGAGACCTCTCAAACCTGACTCTTGCCCATGAGATTATTGTGAATCCAAACTTCCACTTTGAAGCTAAAAGCCCACCACAGGATAGGTATAACACATATAATTGTTTATTTCACTGTTCCAAACACTGAGTTAACTGTCAACCACTGCTTTTCAGTTTATTTAAATTAGTTAAAGATAATCTCCACAAAGCATTCTGGGATATCCTGGAGGCTGAGCTCAATGATGATCCACCTGAGTATGGACAAGCCATTAGACTTCTGGAGGAAATCAGAGAGGTTAGTTCCCACAACCTGAAACACATTTGTCATGTCTTTGCTGGGCAATAACCATTTTAATATTATATGTGATCATCAGACATTGTTGTCATTCCTCAACCCTGGTGCCAATCGCATGCGGACCCAGATTATGGAGGTGCTGGACATTGACCTAATCCATCAGCAGGCGGATAATGATGTCATAGACATACAGGGGATTGCATCATACATTATCACTACCATGGGCAAACTGTGCGCACCATTAAGGGATGAAGAAATCAAGAAGCTTCGACATAACACAGACAACACAGTCACACTTTTCAGGTGAGGCAAAGCAAAAAAATATTTTTATTTGATAGTGTGATTACAAACTTATATATTGACTGAACCTGATAGGGAGATCTTCCGTGTGCTGGACCTAATGAAAGCTGATGTGGTAAACTTGAATATAAATATGATACAACCTGTGCTAGTCAAACATGGTATTGAATATGAAAGAGCAACATTTCAAAGCATTTTGGACAAAACACCCAGTAAGTACTACTTAATTTACTAAAATAATTTGTTAACAAAATAAAAGAATAATAATCTGTTATGTTAGATGCACTGGATAACACCACCAAGTGGATCAAATGTGCTTTGGAGGAGTTGCAGTCTGCTGTCAGCTCCACTGAAGTGAAGCAAACAGCTGTGCCTGGGCCTTTCCAGGTCCTAAACACCGCCTTCCTCCATCTCCTCACATGGGACTACACCAAGAACACTCTACCAGAGGTAATTTTCATGCTGGCATTCACTACCTCTGAGTAAAGTCACTTTCTAATAATTTATTTTCCTTGTTAGACCTTAATGACAGATGAGGGACGTCTACGAGAGGTTCAGGAGCAGTTACAGCAGTGCCAGGCGGTCAACAAAGTACTGCTTATTGTTTATAGTACAATTGGAGGACCTATTCAGGGCCTGCCCACTTTGTCTGAGCGTCTGAAGAGGATGACTATCGTGCTACTGGATGGAATGCATAGACCGTTAGTGCACTTTGTTTTTATTTTAATCGAGCATAAAATTATGAACACTGGCAGTTCATATAAATAATAAAGGTACAATTATTTAAGAGTTGTGAGAGCATGTAGGAAGTGAAAAGAGCCTGCATGTTAAAAGGAAAGGGGGTAAACTAGTCTATTATTATGCTATGGCATAATTTTGTCCCATCACGCTAAATAATCTTAAAGGTGCATGTTATGTACCTTCTCTGGTGGGGGCATATTTGCAGAGTGGTCCTTATGTTATGACCATATTTATCCTACAGTTATTTGCTGAAATTAAACATAAAAATTTAAAAAATAATAATAGAACCACTTGTGTTTTTCAGTGACTTTAACCTTGAGGAGACACTGCAGGGTGTCACTGCACAAATTTGCTGTGAATTAAACAAGTCTCTAACAGAGAGAGGGTACTCCCCATTGACCCCAACATTACAAGCCACTCTTACAGGACAGATACGCAGCATCACCCAGAAGGATAATCCTATCCGCACACTCGTTGGTAAGATCAATGGAACTGCAATAATCTTATATATGTGTATATAGTATATATATATGTATATACTTTGTTTATGTTAATATATTAACAACTATTAATTGTTAATTTAATAGAGGATCGTGTGCAGCAGTACTTCAGGATGCTCATCTGTGACGCAAAGCCTCAAGGGAAACTTGAACAAGTACCAACTGGTCTGACCGTCGTCAAACATGACCTAATGCCACTAGCAGCTAAGTTCTTATCTCTGATAAACTACAATAAGACTGTCTATGGACCTTATTACGCCGATATCATCAGAAGGCTCATGTTCAACAATTCCCCTTCTGAAGAAAGACCATCTCACAGCGCAGCTCAGGACACTGCCATGTCAAAATAAACTTCTCATCACAATTAAGTTTAGAATTACTTTCTTGGGGAAACTATTATTTTGCTTAATAGGTGCATAAAATAAGCTGCTTCTTAATTGTGGCCTGTTCCTACATTGTAAAGAACACAGCTTAATACAAGCAGGGATCATTTCTGAAGTAACTTTTTGTAAAAAAAAAGTAATATAAAACTCCTTTTACTTTGAAAGGAATCTAAAGAGAAAAAAATATATCTTATATGTTTAGTAAAGTTTATACTGAGAGCATATTCTGTCTCAAACAGCCAATTATAGGGTTATGCAAGTCTTTTCACGTGGACTATACTGATACATTTATTACATTATGTTTCTTGTCGTTAACTTTGTTTAACTAATAGTTGACTTCATTTAAATGGGAAATAGAATGCAAAATATTACAGTTAATAAAAATACAATGGATATGTTATTTATCTTTTGTTTTAGCTAATGAAAAAAATACTATTGTTTGCATGGCCATCTTTGTTTATGTATAAAGTTAAAAGCTAATGAAAACTTTGTATTTCTGTTACACGTACATTAGGATGTATATTTTACAGTATTGTAATTGTATTCAGTCTGGAAATGAGAGTTGCTGTTTTGTTTTTCATTGTCTAAAAATGGACCCAAAGATTCAAAAAGCAAAGTTGATTATATGTTTACAGATGTTATATTTGTCCCTTGTTTGTGTACACAAACTGACATGTGACTAAAATAAAATAAAGAGTACGAACAAATATATCTATGGCTTTCAGATGGCATCACCAAGTATTTTCATATTAAATAATTTCACAGTACACTGGTTCCAACTACTCTCCCTACGCCACTACTGCGTTAGATGGAGGTGTTATAGTTAATCACTATGTAAATATGTTTTGTTTGTTTAATTTTTATTTTAACAATAATGACAAGGGAGCACAGGGATTGTAAACAAACACCGCAGGTTTGCCCAGTGACATGTGTGACGTCACTGGTCACATGACCAAACCCTGACTCCTCATTGGCTGCCCCGCTCTCCCCGGGGTTGTTGTTTTCGTTCTGAATCAGGAAGCTCTTCTTCTTCAAAACTGGGTGTAGTTGAGCAATAAATGATCTTAATACTGAAGCTCATTCATTGAGTTCTCCGAAGTGACTTAAGTTGGTGATTACTGAAGACTTAAATTCTTCATCCAGGTAAATTTCTCCTTCCTATGAACATTCTAAAGGAGACTTTCTTTGTTTCTTTATCAACTTGTCAAGGTTCGCTTTAACTCTTTAGCTCTTAACCGAAAGTGTGTCAGTGTGTTGAGTCAGACAGGTTGCGTTACATCTCAAATTTTTATAAGTAACTCGTGGAGGACTAGGGTTAGATCTGTTATTTGGTGATTTAAGATACTATGACTTAAAATACTACATGACTTATGTACTATGATAAGTGTATTATTGTAGCTGAACTTGAATTGTCACTGGTTTTATTTTAAATATCTTGGGTATGGGACTAAATACGAGTTAGCATTTGATAATCTGTACTGTAGAATAAAGGTGAACACATTGGATGTGAATGTTTAATTTTCAGTGCTTGGAGGAGCCATGGCACTGGACGAAGGGTCGCGGAGTTGTCTGCTCCGGGTCCGCCACAGACTGGAGCAGGACATCAAGCCCGGATATCTAATGGACCACATGATCAGTGATGGAGTCATGACTGTAGATGAGGAGGAGAAGATCAGGACTCAGGTGAGTTACTTATGCATTTGCTTAACTTATTTGATTTATGATCATTTATGAAAAACAGTTATAATGGAATTATACATAAATATTTGTAATCTAATTTGTATACCAACAACTGAATGCTGAAAACTATGCCCATAGGAAACAAGAAAAGATCAAGCAGTGGCGCTGCTTGAGTTGATTCTCAGGAAAGACAATCGCGCCTACATTTCATTCTACAATGCCTTAATTAAGGAGACTTATGATGACTTAGCCAGCTTGCTTCATGCTGATTTACCACGCACATCACCAACGGCCTATAAGAGTTTTCCTGATGGCTGTACACCATATGGTAAGAAATATTTACAATGACAGTGACTTTATTGTTTGTGCACAGTGATCCTAAAAAGTAATATTATTTAATAGTTCAGGCAATTCTGAGCGAAGGGGGTGTACCACAGAGGCCTGTTGTATTTGTCAGTAGACCAGAACTCTCAAACAAAGTCCGAGAGAAACTTTATCGGCTTCAGAAGGAGCCTGGCTGGGTCACTATTTATGGGATGGCTGGTTCTGGCAAATCAGTGCTGGCTTCTGAGGCTGTTCGTCACCACAGCCTTATTGAAGGTAAAACATTGGGAAAGTGCTGCCAATTTAGTCTTTAATTAAAGACTAAATTGACTTGCATCTTGACTTTCATCTCCTCTTCAATGCAGAGTGCTTTCCTGGAGGCATTCACTGGTTGTCCATTGGCCAGCTGGAGAAACCAGACCTTCTTGTGAAGATCCAGTCTCTGTGCTTTCGGATGGAACAGGGCCTAGACTCACAGTTGCTCCATAGACCACCAAACTCTCTGGACGAGGCCAAAGAACGCCTGCGTTTTCTCATGCTCCGGAGATATCCAAGGTTCAACCAATATACAATATTTATATTTTACATAAAATAGATAAGGGGATGTCCACTTGTGATGTTTTTTATATTTTACTTTGTCTTGCCCATATGTCTTACAGCTTCTTTTTGTATTCAATAGATGCTTGCTGATTTTAGATGACATCTGGGACAGTGCAGTATTGAAAGCATTTGATATTAATTGTCGAATAATGCTGACCACCAGAAACAGAAGCATAACAGATACTGTTAGTGGTACGACTTTGTCTTATCTTGTCCATCAGCACTGACCGATGTGACTATGATCTTAAAAGAGTTTAAAACTTCACTTGTGTTCATTTTATAGGTGCAAAGTATGAAGTTGAAGTGGAGAGTGGTCTGGATGAAAAGAAAGGCTTAGAGATTCTTGCTTTGTACACAAACAGTAAAATCCATGGGCTTCCTGACGAGGCCCGCAGCATTGTCAAAGAATGTAAAGGTCTGTAAACTTTTAAATATGTGTTACACTTTCTACAATGTATCTTGTATCTTGTATCTTATTGAAATGCCTTTCTTTATCAGGGTCACCTCTTGTGGTGTCTCTCATCGGGGCGTTATTGAAAGAAAAGCCTAATCGTTGGCGCTACTACCTGGCTCAGCTGCGGCAGAAGCAATTCAAGCGTATAAGAAAGTCTTCTTCCTATGATTATGATGCTCTTGACCAGGCCATGGCTGCCAGCATTGAGGTGCTCCCAGAGGAACACAGGGAATTGTACAAAGATTTAACTGTGCTAGAGAAGGACATCAAAGTTCCTGCCAAGGTCTGAACATAGTTCATAGTCCACCCATAGTAAAACATAAAAACATTGGGTGTGAAAATTTCCATTGAGCATTTCCCTCTTTTCCAGGTGCTGTCAGTATTATGGGACTTGCCTATTGAGGAGGTGGAAGACATTCTTGAGGAATTTGCCAATAAGTCCTTACTTTTTGTGGACTTGAACAACAAGCCTTATCTTTATTACCTCCATGACCTTCAGTTAGACTTCCTGGTAGAGCAAAACCGCAATGAAATTGAGGTCAGTAATAATAATAATATAGAATACATATATTATTATAATGTTAGTGTTGTTCTTGCATATGAAGTTTAAAATCTGTTAACACACCATGTGTTATAGAGCCTACACACAAAAGTAGTGCGTCAGTACCAGCAGTTCTATAAAAATGGACATCCTACTTCAGGTGATGAAGAAAGTCTCTACTGGATTCGATTTCTCACAGATCACATGGCGAAGGCCAATCTTACTCAGGTAAGATATTTGACAATATGTTACAATAGCAAGATGTCTTTAAGATTAAGATAATAATAAAGTCAGTGTAGTAAATAAACAAATCAACAAAAACATGTGGTGTACCAACACCCCTCTTTTGCTATTTTGTCAAGGAGCTCTACTCCCTCATGTTTTCACTGGATTGGGTCACGATTAAATCACAAGTAATGAGTCCAGCTCATCTTATCAATGACTACATAGCACATGGACCCATTTTGGATAAAGAAGTAAGTGGCATTCTTAAGCCTTAAAAAATGCTATAAATTGTTTGGTTATCACAGGTTCTCAATTTGTTTCAGAACAGTGTGGTGCGCAGTCAGTTCCAGGAGTTCCTGTCTCTGAATGGTCACCAACTGGAGCACCGTCCGGATGTGGTTCAGCTGGGCCTGTCAGAGCCCCACACCTCTGAGGTCTACAGACAGGCTCGCATACGAGCCCTGGAGCAATCCACCAGAGGAAATCTCTACTTTGACTGGCTGTATGCAACAAGCAGCCCTTTCTCTGCTTGAATTTTATAAGAATGCTAATTTTTATTTATTTTATGTGTTTTATTCAGCAACAAAAAATGTGTAGAGAGTCTGTCCCTTCTGGTGATACACCCACACCAGGGCTCTCTGTACTCTGCTTGTTTTTCTCACGATGGAGCAAAGATCGCATCGTGTGGAGCCAGTAAAACCCTGAAGGTACTGTGATGAACATGCATTTGTCTTTCAGATACATTTGTTTGAAAATAATTGTTAAACATAACACAATTGGTTGTTTTGTTCATTTTGTCTATAAAGGTGTTTAAAAGCACATCAGGTGAAAAGCTCATGGAGCTGCAGGCCCATGATGATGAGGTACTCTGCTGTGCCTTCTCCCCAGATGACCAACTCATAGCTACCTGCTCTAGTGACAGAAAAGTAAAGGTAAGTATTCAGCGTTTCAGTGAAAATCAGATGTACCACACAGTTTTGCTAGAAAGGGCTTTATCCTGTGCTATAGATATGGAATGTGGAGCGATCAATGCTTATACGAGTTTTTGAGGAGGAGCATGAGGAGCAAGTGAATCACTGCCAGTTTACCAACACCACACACCGACTTTTACTGGCTACATGCTCCAATGACAAGTTCTTAAATGTAAAGGTAAGTGCTGTTTTCTGTGTGTAAATCACTGTAGAAACAGACTGGATCTCAAATGTAACTTTTTTGTTTTGTTTTTCTGTACTTGTGTTATAGCTTTGGAACCTCAATAAGCCGTCTTCACAGAACACTATGTTTGGTCATTATGAGCCTGTGAACCACTGCTGTTTTTCACCAGATGATACCATTGTTTCCACCTCCTCCAATGATGGCACTGTGAAGGTGATTTAGTTGCCCTGCTAAATAAATATGTAAAGTGATGGTATTCTATGTAACTTTACCTAAACCTGGTGTTTTTTTTTCATATGTTTAGCTTTTTCAAGTGTCTTCTGCCAATGAGTGGAAGACAATAAATGTAAACGCGCTATTTGATGCTGATGAAGAGGTACTTGTCAAATGCAGCACCTGGACTGCTGATGGGAAGCGAATTGCATGTGCGGCCAGAAATTCAGTTTGGGTAAGACTTGATTTGACTGTGTATACACTTCATTATTCACAACGTCTTATAAGACCCACAGTATAGAATGGTTTTACCTATTGTTTTGTATTTTGTGGCTTACTAGGTATTTGAAGTTGAGACGGCTAATATGCTGTTTGAGATCCGAACCAATCGATTGAGCATGGTACAATTCTGTCAAGCCTGCGATAGAAGTAACCTTCTCGCTATTGCATATTCAAACTATGGTGTTGAGGTACATCTCTTAAAAGCATATCTCTGTTATTATTTAGTACTTTAGTTTGTATTAATAATTCTGTATTAATTTTCCCAGTTGTGGGACCTAGAGTCTAACAAAAAGATGGCTGACTGCAATGGTCACCTTAGTTGGGTTCAGCGACTTCAATTCTCCCCAGACGGTTCACAACTGCTTTCCTGTTCTGATGACCAGACTATCCGGGTAACTAAAATATTCAATGTTATGTTCCTCCTTTTACAAATACTTGAATTGTCTGTATTTCAGGCATCAATATTATTTGTAGTGTACTCATGTTCTGGTTAACATTTTGTGTCAAAATTCTAGTTATGGGAGACAAAGAAAGTGTACACCTCCTCTGCTGTTTCCCTGAAAAGAGACTCAGATGTTATATTCAGTGATGAAGAAATTATTGTGTCAGCTGCTGACTATTGCAACAGACTGCAGGTAAATGTGTACTGCCAAACTGGTATTTGAGAGGCACCCAATAGCCGAATGAAAACAAAATACAGACTTTGTTCTAAAAGAAAGCACTGTGTCTCAGGTGCGTCATGGGAGGAAAGGACAGGTGTTGTTTCAGTCGGAGGAGAAGTCCTCAAGGATTCGTTGCACCTGTTTGTGCAGCCAGCTCTCCACTGTGGCTCTGGGACAAGAGGACGGCACTGTAGAGGTTAGGGTCAACACTTATGTAACAAAGCTATGTAAACTGACCATGATATGGATCAACTACTATTATTATATACTAGTGTATATATGACTTTATCTTCTATGGTAATACATTTTCCTGAATCTGTTCAAAGATACTCATATTTATTCCTGTTTATCCTGTAATATTAATTTATAATAAGGATAAGGATAATATCTTTGTTTACACCTGATTTTGCTTTGTTGTTACCTGATGCAGTGTGGAGATCGTCTTGTAAAGCTCATGAATACAGAGCTACTGAAATTAACTGACTATTTAAACAGACCAAGATGGATAATTACTCTACAACAGAAAGTATAATGTACTACTATAGTATAGTTATATAGCTGTAATCCTTTTTGTAGACTTATTTCTAAATGGCAATCAAAACATATAACAACATATTTATAATAACAGCATGGTGTTGTTGTATTACCATGAATTAACACCAGGGGGAAATATTGGGCTACTTTTGTTTTTATAGTTTGCAACGACTGCAGCAGATTCCCCTTCATACATAATCTACATTAAAGATATTTGGGATGTGTAGCAATTTCTATGTGTAAAAAGCATTTATATGCTATATTTAGCAGACTGCAGGGATGATGGCTAGTCAGTTATCGAGGAAAATTGGAAGCAAGATCCAGCGACTGCTGACCTCCTGCAGTAGGTTGGTATTGGCAGTCAGGTTTTCAGAAGGCAGTGTCAGGTACAGTAGGGGCAGACAAAGTGAAACCGGAGGTTTAGAAACCAGATGTATGAACAGAATGTGCATTACAGGCCTTTGTGTGATATAGTACTCCAAACTACACACATACGGAAATATGAGTTGTGTGTATGCTATTATAATCCATTTTGCTGTTTCACACTAACCCACAAAAGGTATGTGGTTACCCATAGTATATTAGATTATTGACAATTATTATTATCATTAACTCATTAACAGTGTATGCATGCCATGAGTAGTAGTGTTTAATGTAGAGATCGAGTGAGAGTCTACATCAGAGTTCCCTGTGTTTTATGCGCAGAGCTGTCAGACCCAGACTGTCGTCTGCTGTCAGTGGACTGAGCTCACACACTTCTTTGACTTTGTTTGATATTTATAACTCTAAGATTTATCTTTTCTTATCTCTCATCAAACTATGTGTGGTGTTATTTTAAGAAGAGTGAAATGTGAATATCTTTGCTGTCAGCTTGAAATTTTGATAATTTTCTCATCTATTCTATACATGTTTTCAGACAGACAACTGTTTATTTCCCTTAGGTATTGGAGGTCCCCTCTGGAAAGCTATTGGCTTCTCTGCAGGGCCATACAAAGTCAGTGTTTCACTGCCAGTTCATCCAGAACGGCCAAACGCTCATCACATCCTCTGAGGACACCACTATCCGCGTGGGTTATTCCTGCTCTTTTTCTTTTATTTCTGTCTACTGCCATTCCCTTCCATTCTGCTGTACAGTATAGTTTGTCTTGGCTCATTAATCAGTCACTAAAATTAATGCATGGTTTTAACCATTTCTACACCTCTCGACATCACATTTCTCTTTGATATTGATTACCCTTTTCCTTCCTATTACTCACCTTGACAAAAGTGCTTGCTCTGCCAAACTGCTTATCCATGCAGTGTGTCCAGCCTTTATTGTTCCTCACCTGTTACTGAGCTGCCTCTGTCGGCTCTCCTCCTTATCATTTGCCTTGTGCACAGCCCACTGTGAGTTCACGTATGTTTTGTGCCCTCCACTCTCCATTCTTCATGCTCTGCTGATCACACCCCCTCTTGTCTTTTTACTGTTCACAGACATGTCCACAGCCGCACATTTCAGCTCCTCATTCTAAATTCAGACAGCTCACAGCTTTTTCTTTTTTTACATGCATGCATACATGCAAAGAAGAAGAAAGATACAATGCCACACTTCACAATGAACTGTACCAATATCACAAAATGGCAATATTACTGCCATATATATGATATTGCCATTATTTAACAAAATACATTGAACAGATTGAATTTCTTAATACAATGAATCACATATGGAATTGCACAGTGTATGTGGCTGGTACAAAGTGTAGAAAAATGTGTTTTTGCTTTTCTGCAGATATGGCACTGGCAGTCAGGGGAGTGTAAAGTACTACAGGGCCATAAGGAGCAAGTCAGAGGTTTCTCAGTGCTCTCCAGCTCTCCCTCAAGGTTGTTGTCCTGGTCTTTTGATGGCACGGTCAAGGTACTTCTTGTCAAATAACTGATGGTGATAATTATGTGGTTGAAGACCCTGAGCTGTATATCTGGTTTGCGCTAAAGGTGTGGGACATGGAGAGTGGGAAACAGCTACAAGACATAGAGGCTCACAGAGGAGCCATTCTGTCCTGCCACATGTCCCCGGATGGATCTCTGTTCACTACCACCTCTGCAGACATGACCGTCAAGGTGAAAAACAAACACATTATATATCTGCTGCACTTTACTCCATTTCTCACATAGAGTAAGATTTATTGTACTGTTTTAGAGATATGAACCTAAAGATTAGCATGCAGCCAAAGCTCTAGGCCTGCTGTGTTACCTGTAGGTCAGTCTGTCCACCCATGCTCCCGCCCCTCCTCCCTCACTGGCCTCTCCACAGCCTTCTCACCTTCTGTCATTAATGGAGCTGAGCTTGACTTTGACCTGACTTTGAGTCACTGAACTTAAAAAAAACTTTAAAAGTGTTTTTAATGGTATTCTCCCTATACATGTAGTGTATCAGTAATTGGGTACTATGCTAGGGAAGAAAAAGTTGTAATCCATTTAAATATTTTTTGTCCTGTTTTTGTCCTTGGATGTCTGGTCGTTGTCCAATATCAGAGACATGAATAGCAAAGTCCTCATCACATTTATTAGGGAAGTTCGACATTAGCAAGGCTACTGTGGAGAATATCCTCTGAAATTGCTGCCAAACTGGCTTGAGGTTGTAGATTGCACGTGTAGAGACAGGAAAATAGACTTTGCGATCCAGACTTGGCATGGCATTGGTACATACAGGTAAATCTGATATTGAGAACAAGAAAACAGAAAAGCCTTTTCCCCTTTTGATTCATTTCCAAATCATCAGGGCCCAGTATGGATTTAGTTCTCTACTAAATTTGGGGTCCAAAGCTTTTGTTTTCTGTGCATTTTTATTTTTATTGAAGATTGAATGATATACATATACACAAATCTCTTACAGTTAAAGTTTAATTTTTTTAATATAAACAACATGAGGTATTATTTTTTTTGTTTTTATATTAATATTTGTGTGATTGTGTGTGCGTTTCTGTCATTTCTTAATCCCCCAGGTGTGGCGCTGTGAAACCTGGGGCTGTGTCCACACACTGAAGGGTCACTCCGAGTGCGTCAGGAGCTGCAGATTCTCATGGGATGGCCGATGTATTGCTACAGGAGACGACAATGGAGAGATAAGAGTGAGTGTCAGCGTGTTTCTGTAATAAGGATTATTATAGCTAGTGAACACTGAACGCTAAGATGTGAGAGGGGCAGCAGAAATGACAATCACAATCTTTCATCAAGGGGTTAATGCCCTCTGCTGGCCTCAGAGCAGAACTCCTCCATTATCCAGAAATGACTCAATCCATCAAATGCAATTACATAAACCACAATGAAATCTCATCTCTGTTTCTATGGAAACAAATGTGATTCATTTAAAATAAAGGATCTCAATGCCCAAATTTAGCTAAAATGTTATGGGTCATTGTCAAATAAAATGACATATAAACAGTTGAGTTGCATAACCACCAAAGATGCTGTGTTTATGCAATATAAAGATATTATGATTTATTACTGTATTCTTTAATTACTGTATGTTCAATCTTTACTACATTTAAATGGAATTTAGCTCCAAAAATGGATGCCGAATGTACATTACAGTTAGTCACAAAGGTATGTTTTGTATGAGTGTTATTTGATCAGGACTGATGTTACATAATACACTGGTGTTTTATTTGTGTTTTGTCACAGCTCTGGAGTGTGACAGATGGCTCTCTGCTGAAGATTTGCTCACGAGAAGGAAAAGATGGTATGGACTCGCTTCATGGAGGCTGGGTGACCGATCTGCACTTCTCACCAGATAACTCTGTCCTCGTGTCAACTGGAGGATACATCAAGGTATGGCTCCAGTCCACCACTACACTTTTACTAGCAGAGAGGAACAAGGCCGTTTCACATTTGAATCATTGCTTTGTTAATTAAATGTATTGTATCAGTGGCATAAATGAGAGGGTGAGGTGTAACACAAAGAGTCTAGTCTAGCCTATGAAAAGAAAGCAGGTTAAATTGTCTGGAACCTGATAATTGTATTCTGTAGTGGGGGTTAGAATACCGCTCTCCACATAAACATCATTGGTAGAGTGGTCAGATCCGCTGACCCACAGATGAATACTGTCGTTCTGTCCTTGTGTGTGAATGGGTGAATGGTTCCTCAATGTACAGTGCTTTGAGTGCCTTGAAGGTGGAAAAGCTTTATATAAAAATGTGACCATTTAACATTTTAACTCTGTCTCATATATTGTGCAGACTTTACCTACACACTATAGATCCTCATCTGCACCATATCTCAAATGGCAGCACCAGATACTTTATGTCTCGATGATATAATTGGTTTCCACAAATGTGATATGTGTTCGTGTAGTTTATGGCATTTATTTTTGCTGGAGATGAGGTCATATCAAGGGCAATTTGACCAAAGATTTGATTGGCTGTTCAGCTACAGTGATGTAATCCACTTGAAAAAGCAGTGCTGATCGATGGCCATTTATATCTCAGATTACTCCAGTGTTGTGTGTGGGTGTTTGTTGTGTGTGCCTGGTCACAATTCTTTCATTTACATCCTGCCTCAGTCATTCCACACCAGGGCTGTTCTCAAACACTGACCATACAGTGTTTTGGAGTTTGCTCTCCTGCATCAACCACATATTTTAATTATTTTTGCTGTTCAGGTAAGTTGTTTGACAGTAGTCATGCTTGCCAATTGTTAGTTAAAAGTAATAAATGCAGCCAACTTTTTTATGTTGCAAATCTTTCATGGTTGCCCATAAGCTTGTCAAAAAATCAATACTCAGATACCAATTAATACCGAAACTACTATTAAATCTAGATACCCATTAAAATTGAATTACAATTCTGACAATAATATGGAGATGCCGAGGGAGATAGAAGTTCTATATATAAGACTCCATGAAATCATATTCAGTATTAAGCTTAGTATTTAAATAAATTTTGAAATTTTACTATTGCTGTGCTAATTGCCCATATACTATAAATAGTCGTGTTTTAAATACACTCTCCTATTTCTAAACATACATCTACACTTCTGAGTGTCACGTAGGTGCTTGGTTTGTTTTGACATTGCATGAGAAGGACAATTTAGCCAAACTGAGAGGATATTCTCTCATAGACTTATGTAATTTGAGCCTGTGCGCCGTAATTTAACAAAAATTACTCCATGACTAACAGCCTTAATAATTAGTTAATCAGCTGTGCCTCTATTATGTCACTGCTAATTATTTTGGCTGTGCAGATCACTCCATTAGGACAGTTGATTCTCCTTTATTGTCCTCTCCTGAGTAGTTGATGGTGGATGTGACAAGCAGTGATAGATTATAATGTCTGAAAGCTGAAGCCCTTGTGTCTCAAAGTTTGATTGATGAATGGTCTGCGGTGTGGGCTGGTCAGCTTTGAGAGGCCATCCTGACAGTTATAGTAATTACAGAGAGAGTGTGCCTTTCATGACAGGGACAATGATGATAATCGAACTGTCTCTTTTTTAGAAGGTTTGTCAGGGTTGAATCAGGAAAATGTACCTAAATAAAACTTAGTTAGACCTTGAACAACACTTGTTAATTAATTAATTGATCCCTTCTGATTACTGTTATAGAGATATTGACAAAAGTTAATACCTCAATCTTTTTTGCAGTATTAGCCTATAACCCTTATACAATACAGTAAAATAGTAATGTAGACATGTTTAATCTACTCATTACCCCGGAAAACAACAGCTTGATTGTCATTATATTTCTGTCAATCATCCTCAAAGAAAAGACTCTCAAAAGGATTTGTGCTTATTTTCATTCTTCCTCAGCTGGCAACAAAGCCAGACGTCATGATGCCGGATCAATGGGATTGTGCAAAATGTAGACAGTTGGATTATAGAAGAAAATTAAAATTTCTGTCTATCTATGCTATTACTCTTTCGTTATTTTTTAAGTGATTCTAAAATTAATTACAAAACTACTGAACAATTATTGTTTATATGTGCCCACATATATTCCCTGCCCACACAAAACCATACAAAAAAGTGTTTTTAACAAACAAGTTACCTATATGCTACCATATGATACATGTTAAACTAAATAAACTCCAATGTAGTGGGGCGGCTATTTAGTTATCAGTAGATGAAGTAGGTTCTCTGTTGATTCTCTTCTGCTGGAGTGTTGAGCCTCTGCTGGAGTGATTCTTCTCATCCCTTGTTACTAGGTTTATCACCTCTCACCCTTCCCCCATATGTTGAAATGAATGGTGTGAGCATAATTAAAAGCAGCAGGATTCTAGTCTCATGTTGCTTATAAATACTGTACCTGTGCAGTGTTTAATTTATCTTACACTTCCCAGTCCTCTTTTCTAATTGATGTGCAAAGGTGTAGCAGAATTGTGTGTGTGTGTTGTATGTTGTCTCATTAAATCATGATAGGAAAGGCTTTACACTACATGGTAATTCTAATAATAATGCATTAGATTTATATAGCACCTATCAAGACACCCAGGTGCTTACTTAATAGGGCATTCATTCATTCACTCTATAATCGTCATCCACTCATCATATTGTAGTGATGATGACCAGACCTGCATTTTGTGTGGTTTGAAAACAGGAGGCAAAGGTTAAAGTGTTACTTAGTTATCTATTTCATAGTGATACAGATAGGATCAGAAATCAGTACAACAGAAAGCACACAAGTGTTCCCATACTGTAACCCATAGGTTCAAAATACACATGCTAAAAATTCATATAGCGTCAACTAAAGTCAAGCTGATATCTATTTAATCTAAATCAATATTTTTGAACCCCTCAGGCCTTTTTCCTCTTAACTGATCCAGCTGTCGGCTCCTAGAATCTCTTCCCATCTCATCACAGTGAAAAATGTTTCCCTGTGGATAGGCATGCACGCTGGCAAAATCATCTTGTTTCTACAGAGTTCATTTTGAATGTATTATTTAAAAAAGTGGAAAAAGATGACAACTTCCCGATAAGGCCCCCAAATCTAAGCCATCGCAATGAAAATGAATAATACATAATGTTTGCAGAATATCAGCTTCTGATTAAATCATTGCATTAAAGATTCAGTTCATAAATACATACTCATAATTTTATCATATTTTATTTTTGACAGTGACAATCACATACTTGATCAGTCTATTTGTCTATAATAACACATAGTTACAAAATTGAAACTACTTTATGCTAGTGACACAAAGCTGGGCATCCCAGTAAAGCTTTCTTTTAAATATACTGTATCATTAAAAGGTCTGAGCTGCAACAAATAAATTGCCTAATGAACCAATAATTAGCCAAAGAGGTTACTTATTTAACCCTCTAAAGCTCAAATCTTATTGCATTAGATAAAACTGGTTAAAATCTCCCCACTATTGCAAAGAAACATATAATGACTGTTGAGCCCCAGCTTTTATATACTGAACAATAAATTGCTATAGCAATTACTGTGACAGGCCTAATTCGGACTCATTGTAACAGTATTTCTAAATCAGATGTTCCAGTGGGATAGGTCTGTTTTGCTTGTGTAGCACATATTTGTTAGCACTCTTTGGATGGTTGGGATTGCTGTAGAAGACCCTCCTCCCCTGCCACCTCTTATGTCACGTACCCGTTACCAGGTTAACCATGATGAACGACAAAGAGAGAAACACAATTTCACCTTATCTCACCTCTGTGTGCGAGAGCTCCCTCTAGACCCACTCCTCCAGCTCCCTGCTCGCTGCCTTTCACACCTGCATTTGTTATATTCACACTCTGTCATATTTATATCTGTCCATTTCACTGATATGATGGCGAAACTGTGCACCCACACCTGAAGGCAGCATCTGTTTAAGAATTACCTGCCTATGTCACAATACTTAACTGACTCGTTTAAATGTCCGATATTACACAATGACTCTGGTGAGCTTTAAGCCATTTTATAATGCTGTTACTTCATCAAGAACATACCCAAGTTGTGTTCATTCACCCGTGCTGGAGTAATCCTTTATTATCATTCTATCTCCATATATTTCCATAGCTTAAAATGCTCTGTTCCACCTTGTGATGTTACGTAGTGGTAGTTTTCAAGTTAAGAACTGTCTTTTACGTTAAATTCAATAGAGAGCCATAGTTCCAGGGCTGAAATGATCCAAATGATTATCGTGAAGATTAATAGAATTTAAAAACACAGTGGAGCACTTTCTACCACATTGCACGATCAAACAGAGTGTTTTCAGTGCGAGAGAAGAACACAGCCTAAACATGCAGGGTTTGTGTGTTAAACATGTGTGAATGAAACCAAACACAGCTCCAGGGATGTTTGTGATGAAGAAACATAACACAGATCAGAAAAGTGCGTAATATGGGCCCTTTAAAGGTGCACCATGTAGCTTTTTTGATGGATTCTGTGGAGATGTTCTTGCTTTGCCTGGAACGATCTGTTTAAAAATCTCCATTTTACTTGCTTCTCTTGTGTCATTTAATTGCTAACTCATATCTGGGGCAAAACGTGACTTCTTACTGCAAGTGGGGTCACCTCTCTGCAACTGCAACTTGCCTTGTATTCCTGTGCTCTCTGCAGGTCTCAACAGTAGAAAATGAAATGCCATACTGTGGAACATTCAAGTCAAAGCAGTAATATCTCCATCACCAGAAAAGTTACACAGTTTTTAAAGGAGACATTAACATTTAGAGCTAAAAAAAAAGTACTAAACACAATAGCATTCCATCCCTATGTCCATTTTACAATTTCTGACTTGTAAAGCTGACCATATGACTGTCCATTGTGCATATATGGTTCAGAAATAATGGTGCATTGGCTTTTATAGTTCACCGAGTCAGTTTCAGTAAGAAAAGAGCGGTATTGGTAACTTTAAAATGTACTCAAATAGAACTTATTTATTGATTAGTTCCTTTCCTGTTCCCTGCCTGGTTTGAGCCACAGAATCTTACATTTCTATTCCTGGTTTGTTAGCCAAATATGATAAAAAGCCAAAATCATAATCTCTAAGAGCTTTCAGAGACCTATAGAAGAAGTGAAGGTTACCGTGACCTCCCTAGGGACTCTTGATGCACAGAGAAGATTAAGAAACAAAGCTCTGGGAATGAGAGTAAAGGACAATATGAAATGGAGGCTGTCTTGTCTCTGTGGGTGGATGATATAAGGCAGTCAGGACCAGTGTAATGAGATTGACTGAGTAAATGTGTGTCCATTTTCTCTCTCTGGCAATGATCTCTCTCAAGGCTGCGCATCACTCCATCCCGAGGTTTGAGGGCTGTTTTGCCTTTGTCTGTTTCCATCACCAAGGTCATTTTGTGACAGAATTAGACTTATTTTATTACAGAGAGAATACTGAGACAAAAAATTATTAATCAGTTTTTGAAATTGTCAGACAAAACTGGAAAGAAATAGGCTGCATATTGGCTCTCCACACTGCATCACAATGAATCAGAATTGCAACTTGAGCGCAATAATCCAGTCACAAAGGCTCCATTTATTTATATAAGATCTCAAAATATCCTTTTTACAGAAAAATCTTGCTAAACCTGCAGCGTATACTTTTATAAACTTAAACAAACAAGATTATTGTATTGTAAAAATATTATTGTATTAGTTTAGCAGTCCGGTTTCCCCCATCAACCAAAAACATGCAACACCCTATGAACAGGGACCATTGACCGTCAGTCCCTCCCTCCTGTGGGCTCACCACCTGCAGAGGGGTTCATAGGGTGTGGGTCTGGTGCATAGTGTAATGGGCAGTGTGCTGCCCCCGCGACCCAGCCAGGATTAAGCGGGAGAAAATGGATGGATGGATGGATAGTTTAGCAGTGTATATTTCTGTCTTTTCTCAAATGTTAATGCTTCTGGAGCTATAGTGTGTACTCTGAACAGAATCCGACTTTTGAATATATTTTATTTATGTTTCGAAATGACTATGCACTGATATGGATACTGTACTGTATGGAGGCTACTTGCTGCATTGCATTTGGGCCCATGTGGTTTAAATAATCCTTTTGAGACATTTGATGTGAGCCCTTCTGTAAAACTGTCACATTGTTTGACTCAATGTCTCTGCTCAGTCCCACAGAAACAGTCTGCCTCACTGGGGACTTTGAGCAGTGGCCAGTGGTTTTATGTTATTTCTATGACAAAAATTATTGAAGAGAAATTGGGAGCTATGGTAAAAATCCCTGTGATAATAGGCTTTTTTGCTGAGTCATATTGTGATTCAGCAGTCCTTTTTAATGCAGCTCTTTACTCAGACATAGGCCCTTTTAACAAAGTGAAGTATGAACTCTTAGGAGCTGCACACTTTAGTGACCTCTTAATTCCCTCTATTAAAGATACTAACTACATGCATTGCCCACCTCTATGACAAATAATAAATACTACATTACTACTAAATGAATACTGTACTAAGTGAAGTATGAACGCTCATGTGGCTTTAGTTACATCTTAGCGGCTAACTCTTAAGATGCTAACTAAATTAATCTATTGAAGCAATCAAGTTCTGCAAATGTTCATATCAACATGAATAAGTGATACATTTGAGAAAAGGATTGCATAAACACATATAAGATGAATAATGTAGACCTTTTAAATCTGACAGGCAGGAAATAAGTATTTTTATGTTTTGCTTTTAACCAATCATGCATTTTTAAAGCTTATGGCCTTAATTATACTTAGACCCACTGTCACCCACATTTTTACTACTCCTTAAGAACCAATCCAATGTTGGAAATATGTTTTGTATTTAGCACAAAGATGCAGCTGCTCCAGTTAAAGTTGTGTTGAGGCTCTGTTTTAATTCTGTGCATCATTTTGATCACACTGGCTCAGAAGTAAGCACCCCGCAGCGCCGCTCTAGTCGAGAAGCAGCTCAACATCTAAAAATATCGACTACAGAAAATCACTAGATCCAAGGAGCAATGGTGTTTTTTCATTAGAAACAATTTTGTATTTTTATCTATTTTCTATCAGCTTTAAAATGTTTGTAATATGGCGTACAGTTGATGAGTAATAGTTTTAGAAGTTACAAAGAGTTGCATTTGAGTGTGGCCTGGTTTTTGTGCTGTTGGTGAGTGAGATATAAACACAAGCTGCTGGTGAAATATTTATACAGCTCTGTTTGACTCCTGTGTGCAGCTCATTAAACCAGTTAATTGTCATTGAGACAATTTGCCTTTTGTACAAAATCACAGAATGTGACTTAACTTTGCTCACTTGAAATGAAATTAGTTTATACCTTTGGAAATATTTAACATCAACAGGCACTGGGGCTTTTTCTTAAATATCAAACCATAAAGGTGCACTTTTTTTTTTACTACATGTGGTATAACAGAAAAAGGAATCGTCCCCAGTAACCCTCACTTCACTTACTGATCATCTGTTGTATAGAAAACCTAAAGCTGTGGATGGATGGAAGTGAATCACTCAGGTATTAATATTTCAGGGGACCAAAGCTGGTATAAATAATACAGACGTCTATCACAGTGGCTCTCTCCCTGCAGGAGCCTGGGCTGGTCACACAAATCTTTTTATTGAAACACAAAATTTGCTCTACAAAATCATCTTTCAACTCCAGCTGGTGTCTCTGCCCCTTTTATTTCCTCCTCTATTGTTTTGTGCCTCTGAAACGTAAACTCC
>JACN01139795.1:0-30494 GCA_000787155.1 Scartelaos histophorus | reverse complement strand
GATGGAACAAATGATCTTCCATAATCTTGTGATTTCATTAGTTTAAATGCAAAATCTTTACTCAAATTGTGTTTATTAAAATGTCAGTGGGGCGTCATATTAACCAGTGTGTAGATGCATGGAGCACAAAAATGAGTAGAATCCCTGTCTCTTAGTGAGCTCTTAATCAAACGCTCATCATGCTCATTATAATCATTATTATTATTATTATTTTGCCAGAAATGAGGATTGTCAGCCACCAAAATCCAATTACAAATCTGATATGGTAGAGTGTTTTAACCAACACATGGAAAAAAACAGCAAAACAAAGCATCATTAAACATAATTTCCGCCTCATCTGAAACAATGTTATTAAGACAATTACATCTCTTGTTATTTTTTCGTCCATGTTTTGTTCTGTTTGTGAGCGCTGATCAAACTGACAGAGAATAACAAGAATTTCAAAACGGAGCGTGGAGAGGGTCGAGGTCATTACAAGATATAACACCACAGAAGACAAACAGCAGCTCCCAAACTAACCAGTCTGCCACATCTCCCAACACATTGCATTTAAAGACAGCAAGTGTTGACACCTTCTCATTGGAAATTGCCTTCTGAGACAGCTTCTGAGTCCACGGCTGTGTCTGGGGTGCACGGATTTACCGGGCACTACGGAGGTTAATCAACAATCCCCACTCCACTCCTTTCTTTCATCTGGGACCCATCTGCAGCGAATATTGGCAGAGTGGTTGTTCCCTGATTGGCTTGGGGTGAGCAATCCATACACATGTGTCCGCTGTTGGATCAGATTTCTCCAAAGGGCCACGCTAAGATCAGGCAGTAGAGCCATCAGACCTCGGTGGAATATAAGGCTGTGAGTTTAAGGAGAAAATGCGAGGACTATAGGACGAGTGGGCATTGATCCGAAACAAGTGGTGACAGAGTGAAACGTGATTGAGTGATATGACGGTAATAGTTGCAGTTAATAATACATAAGTGTGCTTGGAGTATATATATATAGGCAGTAAGCACATGTCAATGATCTACTAAAACATGAATGTTCAAAGCTCGGTGGTGATTTTTGGTTTGTTCATTGAGTCACGTAATGTGATTTAGCGAAACAAAATCAAGCAAAAAGAAGGAACGGCTAGTGAGAGGGTCAGGGGTTACTAAGCCTTGTTCATTTTTAATAAACTATTCGCCCATTATGAATTAAAGAGCTATAATGTGACCTATATTATACTGTTTCATCATCCAAAACATACCTGAAGTTGTGGTTTGTTTCATTTTGCACATGTTTAACACACACACCCTCCATAGTTAAGCTAAGTTCATGTGCAAATGAAACATGTTTGAGAGAAGAACTTAGCCTAACTATGGAGGGTTTGTAAAGTTTAACTTGAAAACTCAAACGTGTGAAACAAAGCACATTTCCTGGTATGTTTTTGAGATAACAGCACTTCAGCATGGTTTAAAACTTACAAGAGTCAATTTTGCATAATATAGGACCTTTAAGTCAATATAAAGTAATGTTGAAATAATCTATTCTCCATCATGAAATTTTTTTAAATTAGTCCAAACTTCTCAAATAAATTAACATTCAAGTATAGTCTAGATGCTTTTTTTTATCTTGTTTGTGTTATACAAACTTTTAAGTAATGTAATTAAGACATAATGAATCATTAACAGTGTTTTGTGGCTCTGGGCAAACAAAGGTCATCTGTGACCTATTAGTTGTCCTCTATTGATTCCTCTTCAGCCTTAACTCTCACAACTCATCGATTACTTCTAACCCTGAGTTTATTTCCTCTGCTGTCATTTAAACCAACCCTCTATCAAGTATTTATTAGGGGTATTATTTATTTACACTTCCAAATAGTATGGAATCTTTATCTATATATTTTTAAACAATGTTTATTTGTTGACCAATTACTGAAGAAAAAAAAAAACTTTAAAATTATGTGGCTGCAAATTGTTTTAGGTTTGCAAGGTGGATTAAGTTACGTTCACTTGCACAGACGTCTACATCACAATTGGGACAAAAGTAAAAATAAAACTGGACTAAATGGACTAACTGGACTAAATGCCTCTCAATTCTAAACAGTCAGACATTGACATTGCATATCAGTAATTTATTTAAAAAGTTACCTTAAATTCACATTTTATTCATCCTTATGTATGTATTAAAATTAAAATAAACCATCACAGTCCTAGCTAAGTTACTTCAGCTCATTTATGTCCTTTATCTATAGAGGAAGAGAACGGGTCTAAGGGCAAATGTTGGTCAAAAAGGGAGACACGTGTGGGGATCGATCTATTATTGAGGGTGACACAATATTTGACTGCACATCCATATCTATGCTGAAAACTGCAAAAATAATGAAATGAAACGCATTACAGATTACGTAAGTTTGTGTATATAGATGCATTTTGTGTGAACCAAAAACCCAAGAACCCAACACCCTAAAGACGGCTATTTCCATGTCTTACAGTTAATACGTTAAATTAGAAGCCAAAACACCACAGATCTCTAGAACACACCCTTTTAGGAAAAATATGGACCTAATAAAAAGCAGAAGTGATACATCTGTCCACTATTACACTGAATATCACAGACTATATATTGCCTACATTATTCATAAATCCCCAAACTGGCTCGATAACTGTTTGTGTGAGTATTTTATTGTGCAATGTTTCTTGACTAACTCCAAAATCACTACATGGCCCTTGGATACATCTGTCTTCTTCCCACCTTCAGCAGACACAGACCCCGGGCCCTCCCCTGGCAGTTTGCTCGGCCCTCCTCCCACCTACGCCCTCACAGCTCACACTAACTACATAATTACTCCACGAGAAGAAATAAAAAAAGAACCTTGAACTTCCTACGCAATTGCAGCAGTGCAGCAAGATTCTGCCTTTGTTTGAATGGTGTACTGTATGTAGAAGTAAGCAAATGGGCATGAAATGAGGTTGGAATACAAGCCTGTGTTCCCTATACAATATATAAGTGAAGGTTTATGCTTTTTCTAAACATCACTATAAATGTACAGTATGTCGTGCTTCAACCGTTTCGAACTTGATTTCAATAGGAAAAGTCTCAATACTGATTTTGTACTTGATAATAATAATGGCGACAATAACACACATAGTAAAAATAATGGATTTCTTTACGCACAAAAATAGCTGTAAGTACACAAAAGTAGCTGTAATAAAGCTGCACTATTTCAATTCAATTTATTTTTGCATAGCCCAAAATCATATCATATAGTTATCTCGACGGGCTTCACAAAATTCTTAAATTAGCAAACAGAGATGTCAGAGAATGAAGCAGAATAAGAAAAAGAATAATAATTAATTAATAATTCAAAAATACAGAATGTCCAACAACAAGCAGGCAAATGGATAATTGTCCCAGCATCTCCTGTCCTTAGAAACTCCTTCTTCAGCAAGGAAAAACTTGGAACTCGAAAAAAAAAACTCAGGTGGGAAAAAAACAGAGAAACCTCGAGGAGAACCACAGTGAAGGAGAGATCCACTCAGGCATAGATGACCAGGACGTATCCACTGCCAATAAGGTTGTAAATCTGTAGACCGAAGCTATTGGCAGAAGGAAACTACTAATCTAACAGGACGAGGACAAATTACACCAGGACATGAAGGGGGGGAGGGGTCCAGGACCTTGACACTAGGGGGCACAATATAACTCTTGTTTCTATGGATATATCATTAAGCAGCTCTACTTTACATTTACTAAATTACAAGTGGTTCAGTATCTCAAAAATACACAGAAAAACAGGTATTCTAACTGTGAAGGATTCGCCTTTCCACAGATCTGACCTGTAACTTTCAAAAGAAAAGCCTAGAGAAAAACATACGATGGATCCTCCTGCAGAAAAGTTACACCATGCACCTTTAATATCACATCATCTAAACATTAATTGCCCAAGAAATTTGAAGTCCACATTAAATCATTTCCATCTGTCTGTGATGTGATGTCTGCGAATGTCAAAACAATCACTCCAGCTGAAGTAGGTTTCCACTTGGATTGACACAATAGACCTACGTTAAAGTTAAAATAAAATAAACATGTTTTTTTGCACTTTCGAAACCAGAAAATGAAAAGAGCAAGAGAAGAACGCCTCTGCTCAATTTAACCTTTTGATCGAAAGGATGTTTTGTTTTGATCAGTTGATGAGTTTCCGTGAATAAGTCGTCTTTTCACAGCATTTTGAAGTGGAGTTTAGCATTGAAAACTTGATGTTACGTGAGAAACAGTATAGTACATTTTCCAGTTTAAAAGATATCTTATTTGAATTGTCAGAGGTCCTATGATGCGCAAAACTTACTCTTTTGAGATTGTAGCCATGTCCTCAAAAACATACCTGGACTGTCACAATTCAGACAGTGTAAGTTCTAGGTTAGTTTTGCATATTATGAGCACACTGAAGGACGCTGGCATATGTAGAATACGCCAAGGTCGACGAAAAATTCTGAGCATTTCTGAAAATTTCTCGACGTTTGCTATTGTATGCTCATATGTCCTGGATATGAGGGCCAAAAGTCCATTGTAAGTTACTCATAAGTCCGAATACATTGAGATAATATCTAGTGTACCTGTAACTTAGCTGATGAAAATTATCTATAAATGTTCTATATAAGTTACTAATATGTTATGTATATGTTCAACTCATTACAAATACACTATGTATATGCCCAAAATTGAAAAAAAAAAAAAAAAAAAGAAATAGTTGAGCATATGCCAGCGTTTTAGGGAAATTCTGTTACGTTGACATACACTGGCTCAATTATGTGACAGGGCCATAAACAATCCTACATTATCTGTCAAAATCTCCAAAACTCCAATTCTCCATTCCACTCTGTGATGTCATGCAGTGGTTTTCAAGTTAACACATACCTTAACGTTTAGTATAGTAGAGACCAGTGATGGGAATAATGGCGTTAAAATAAACGGCTTTACTAACGGCGTTACTTTTTTCAGTAACGGGTAATCTAACGAGTTACTTTATCTATAGTTGTAACGCCGTTACCGGTACCAACACGCCGTTACTGCGCGTTACTGAACCTACTCGTTTTGAAAGTGGCATCTCACTCATCTCCCGTACAGACACACGATTTATGGTTTGCTGTTTTTGTTTGCTGTTTAGTTGTTTGCTGCTTTACTCCAAATTATTTGACATTTTTTAACTTAAAAAAGTAGTTACTTTCCTGGGTAACTAGTTACTTTTATAGTGTAGTAACTCAGTTACTAACTCAGTTACTTTTTTGGGTAAGTAATTAGTAACTGTAACTAATTACTTTTTCAAAGTAACGTGCCCAACACTGGTAGAGACTGACCATTGCTGGAGTGAAATTACTCATGTGATTCTAGTGAAGGTGGAACAGGTGTTTTCTCTTTGAGAGAAAAACCCGGTCTAAATATACAGGGTTTATGTGTATATTAAATATGTGTGAATGAAAAATGAAAGCACAAATCCAGGTATGTTTGTGATGAGGAAACAACATTATAACAAAGATCAGAAGATAATATGGGGCCTTTTATTGCTATGCCAATACTATTTTTACACTTTTTTAACATAGAAAAAAATCCCGCACACCGTCTTAATTGCAAAATGTGAAGATTTATTAGGAATTAGGATTATGTCCTTATAAATCTTCATTTTGCAATTAAATCAGTGTGGGGTTTTTTTGTTTTTTTCTATGTTCTTGGGTTGCTCCCTCTCCTCCAACGCACCCGTTTGAGGAATTAATGTGTGAAGTTCTCATCCTTGTACACTTTTTTAATTTAAAAAAATGTATATCTTTTTAAAAATGAAACTCCTTTCTCCTTCTCTGAGTGTTCCCCACGCTTGCAACGACATATGGAAGAACTTGAATAAAGTTTGAAACTGCCTTTGCTTTGGATTCTTGAGGCACAATTCCCTCAGATAAGTCCAGCGTGTTGTTTGGCCACTGGCTTGAGGCAGAATCCACTGCGCTCAGTCTAGTGTGACCCTGTGTTTTAGCTCAGCTTTGTTTGCCTTAAGCTGCAGCACCATCTTGTATTTACTCTTAGCACCAGGGATCTTTCATTTACATTTATGTGCAAGTAAATGATTCAATCTTGTTTTTCACGCCTCAGATGCTGGGTTTAAATAACGAGCTCCACAATTTAGAGTGCAGTTGCATTGTGGGTATTTTGATTAGCAGTCTTGACTCACGGCTAGAAGGTCCTGGCCCATCAAACATGCACAACAGGAGATGGACTGGGAGTTACATGTGTGGTCGACTCCTGCTCCAGCCTCTGCACATTTAATAATACTAAAATAGTGCTTAATAAAACATTAGACTTATACAGAGCTTTTGGGGCACTCAAAGGCGCTTTACCAACATTAAAGAGGTATTTTGTGGTGGAGCGTTTCTCAAATGCTTTTCTCCATGGAGATGTTATTGCTTTCTCTGGAATGTTTCACAATATGGTATTAAACCTTTCTATCCTAAAACTAGACCAAGTTACAGGTCAGATCTGTGGAGAGGCCACCCCACTGACAGTCAGGATGCCTGTTTTTCTAACTATTTTTGAGCTATAAAAGCACCTGTAATTGAATAAACGTGTGGTTCCAGGTGGATCTATAAAAACAAGCAGAAACCCAACCAAAACGTTCTGTAGTGTATCTTTAAGGAACTAATAAAACAGTAGAAAGCAGAGGTGGAAATCATGGGACAGTTGAGTTTTTAGTAGTGACTAGAAGTGCTGTAATGAGTCTGTGTTCCTGATTGGCTGTGAGTTACCACAAAACTTAGTTAAATTAAGAACATTTTACTAAGTCTGAGTAGATTCAACTTGACAAGTAAAATTATCTACTAATGTGTTTTTTCTTGATTCAAGCAGCATAAGGTTTTGTTTCTTATTTAACTGTGAATATTAGTTGTTTTTCTTATTATATGTATAATTCAATTTCAATTTATTTTTGTATAGCCCAAAATCATAACAACGGCGGGCTTCACAAAATTGTTAATTTAGCAAACAGAGATGTCAGAGAATAAAGCAGAATAAGAAAAATAATAATAATAATAATTACTTAATAAATCAAAAATACAGAATGTCCAACAACAAGCAGGCAGATGGATAATTGTTCCAGCATCTCCTGTCCTTAGACCCTCCTTCATTGGCAAGGAAAAACTTGGAAAAAAAAAACAGTGGGGAAAAAAAAAACGAGAAACCTCGAGGAGAACCACAGTGAAGGAGAGATCCACTCCCATGGACGGACAGGCATAGATGGCCAGGACGTATCCACTGCCAATAAGGTTATAAATCTGTAGGGCAAAGCTATTGGCAGAAGGAAACTACTGATCTAACAGGACGAGGACAGATTAATCCAGGACATGAAGGAGGGAGGGGTCCAGGTCCTGGACACTAGGGGGCACCGTGGTCCAAACTGGAATAGCAGCATCTGAAACAGTTACACTCCCCAAGAAGAGGAGTGGGACAAGGGACAACAATATATACAGTATAACAAAAGGAACAAAAGGTATTCTATTATTTCAAGTACCAAAAGTCTTGTTTCATCGGAAGACAGTTGGACTGGACTTTGACTTTTTGACTGGTGCATTGCTCAGATGACGGGACTGAGGAGGTTGGGGTGATCTGAGCTGGCGGGTGGGGGCAGGGTGGGGCCGGGTTATGGAGGGACTTGTAGGTGATGAGGAGGATCTTGTATTGGATGTGGTATTGTACAGGGGAACCATTGATGTGGTCTCTGGAGGCAGTATGAGTGAGACATTTAAGATACATTTCTGTGTATCTGAACTTCAAATCAAAACTCTTTTAGTGTGGTTTCAAACTGATTTTTTAATGGATTTATCTGCACACAGGTGATGGGGCCTATTTGATATTTTCTCTTGTATTTTCAATGTCTTTGTCAAATCTACTCCCACACATTGTTGTAGCCTGCTCCTACAAACAGGTAAAACAAAGATTCACTAACACTTATTTCATGAGACTGGGTAGACTGATTAAAATGCTGTCAAATTAAACAAATTACTGTATCATAAAAAGGGTAACAAGTAGAATAATTCAGCACTTCTGCAGTTTGTGTAGCTGAAAACTGAAACGATTTGAGCAGACAGACCAATAAATATAAGTTTATTTAAAGTTCCTATATTACACCTCCTGTAGTGGTTAATATGCAAGGTTTTAAACATCTGAAAATAAAACAAAACATAACTTTTTTGTGTTTTTTGGCCCTTTTTATTATGAGTAATTTCACAAATAAAGAAAATGTAATGTTTGGCTTGAAAACAAGTGTCCTCTCCCCCGAACATCCTCTTGTGCCATTTTGACTTTGTACCTGGATAAGGGTAGTTCATGTTGGAAGACAGATTTATTATAGTTAAACAACCACGGGCAGCACAAGACAAGGTCGAGATAAAACCCAGCTGGACTGGTACACTGGAAAGAAGTTTTTCAAATCATGTTTATGGCACAAGCAGATAAATCTATCTCAGCATCTGCCAAAAGATATTTTATTGGACCTTGACAGAAATCTTGTGAATAAATATGTCGACTTTACATGCACTTTCCCAAGGTTTTTCCTCTGTGGTTTATCAGTTTGTTTGCTTTGACCGTACAAGCACTGAGTATCTGCACCTAAAGGATTTTTTTCTTTGAATACAAAATCCACAAGTGCAGCACTGTTTATTTAAGACATTCTTGGAGATCTCGAACAGTGCATGTATTTGCACTACAATCTGGCAAACAGATGAGACTTTGCAAACAGACTCATGATAGATGTACTAAAAAAAAATTTAAAAACTTGATGATCTCATGTGGGACGATGTGAACCCTGCCTCCCTCATACAGACCCTTACACATTCTGTTCTGCATCGGACATCAGAGCGTGAAAAAACTTGAAACGATCCAACCACAGCCACCAATTTGCATCAAGGCTCTTAAATGCAGAAGACATCTCCTCCCCATAATTCTAGTAACATTCAAAATAATACATAACTTCTTTTACTTAAGATAAATTTGAGTTTGATGCTTCAAATGTTGAGTCTGTAAAAATCTGTGCTGTTTCTCAGTCCTTTTTCTTGTTTTTTTCCCCTTTTTATGTGTAACGGAGCGTGCTTCTTTCTGATTGGCTAATTTACCCATTACTCATGCTCTCTGAAATGAAGGAGACGGCCCCAGATCTATTTATCTTTGTAAAGTTTTGTCAAAGTGTGTGGTTCTAGCTGGTCAAGTAAATGTGAACATGCGTTTTTACACATTAACTCATGGTTTTTCACATGCCAGATCTTAATGTATTTTCTAATATAAAAACACATAGAAAGAAATCCCGCCGTCTTACTTGCAAACTTGTGAAGATAACTTGTAATATAAAAACACAAAAGCACAAAAGCCTTATCAAAGTAAGTAAAGCTGTGTCACTTTTCAACCTGCACTTTCAACAATATTACTTTGTTTACCCTGTACGAGAGAAAGGTCCAGTAGCAATTATTCCGGTACCAAAATCAGACAAATCAATTTTACATGAACAAATACAAACCTTTTAATGATTTTAATAGATTCCTCAAAATTGTAATGTTCACACATGGCAGTTATCATGATTACTGCTCCATCTTGATATGTGATAAAACAAAGAGGACTATAACCTTAAAAACATTCACCAGCTCGCACCCACAGAGAACCTCCCACACACAAAGCACAAATTACACCAAAGCTCCTGTTTAGTGCCAGTAGCAAATGGAATACAAAAGCAGACATTTGGGTTCAAACTATTCACAAGATATGTATGAAATTAAAAAAAAAAAAGAAAAATAGAAATAATAAACCATTATTATTATTATTGTTGTTGTTTGATAAAAAAATTAAGATCAGGGCTGAAATTATCCAAATGATTCCAGTGAAGGTGTATGGAGTGTAAAAACACGGTGTAGCACTTCCTGTATAAGCACATGACGTCACTAAGAGTATTTTCTGTTTCAGAGAAGAACTCAGCCTCAATATGCAGAGTTTGTGTGTTATAAGTGCACTGTGTAAATTATCTGTTAGAACGCCACCTGCTTATCTCCAGGGACATGTTATTGCGATGACTAGAATGTTCCACAGTATTGCATTAAACTTATCTAACAACATGGAGACAAGCCTGTGATGCCAGCAGGCCAAGTAAGACTGGCTGCTTTTCAAAGTATATTCTATTCTGCAATTAAGTCTAATGCCACACTGAGGAACATTGCAAGCAAAGCAATAACATTTACCTGGAGATAAGCAGCTAGCATATGTGTAGAGAAAAAGTTACATAGTGCACCTTTAAACAAGTGTGAATGAAACAAAACACAACTCTGGGTATGTTGAGGAAACAACATTATAACATAGAGTTTAAATATAGTGCATTATGAGCCCTTTAAGGACATGGGGCATTGGGGCATTAACTGCTAATACATCTTTAGATCACCACGCTATGTTTTTATAGTTCTGAAAATGCTATATTCACCAATAAGAATTTTTTAGCATGTTTTAGTTTCACTTTCATTTTTGATGCCCCCCTCTCCCTTTGCTCTCCACATTAAGTCACTCCCTCTTCAGAGCACTGTCACAACCATCACTAATGACACTGCTGCACATCGAATCAGGTTTGTCAAGTTGTTATATACAGTTTTGTATCATGCGTTTGTATATTTATGGAGAAGTGTCGTGTGTAAGCGTGGATGATGTAGGTTTTTCGGTTGAGTATTGCAGACTCTTGCAGCTAACCATAAGGAGGGTTCGACTAAGGCCCGGGAGAAATCACTAAAATACTCAAATATGCACAGACGACATCTAACGCCTCTTCAGGCATGTTTTTGATGAGGGAACAATGTTAGCATTTAACAAAGCTAAAAACATCTGCAAATTATTGGTTTAAATCGTTATGGAACAATTATCTAACAGTGGATAAAAAAGATATGAGCCTCTCAAAATAATCTATTATGTAGTTTTGATGTTATTGTGAAGAACATAAATGGCAAGTTCATACTCTGATAAAAATGTATGAAATGTTTATAGTCTGTATAAAAAAAGTGGACTAAGCGAGCGTGACGTCATCTGTAGCGTTCAGCGTCACTCAAATGAGGTTACAGGAAGGAATATGGAGCCAGGGTCTATATTATGAATAGGATTTTCTTCACGAACAAAATAGGGAAAAAAAATAAAAAATCAGGATCATGTAGAGCAGATTAATAAGAATTTTAAGATCTCAAGATGTCAAGGCTCACAGCAGCAGGTACAGAGGGACGGGCGACAAAAACCTAATGTAAGTCAATTGGAGCCAGGGTCAGAAGGAGCTGGAAGAGCCTCGTGTTGCACTTCCTATTTGGTCGGATAGCACATTAGCTATGTCCATTCATATAGATGGTCTATAGAAATGTTACAAATTGATATTGAACACAATTATCCTTATATAACAAAATCCTTGAAAATAGTCTCCATGCACTCAAGTGAGTTGTGTAAAGTACAATAACACTGCACATGAGCCTGTGTTGAAAATACATCCTGGCATTGTGTTTCATATGCAGTAGTGTGTTTGTATAATGTATAGATCCATCTGCTGTTTGTCAAATACATGCTAATTCACCTCGCTGTACTTCGCAAAGAAAACAAATGGCCCCAATTTGAAAGCCAAGTCTCCAGGAGGAAATCATAAAGCGACTATGATGAATGAGCCGGCGGTGACCGTACAGCATGTAAACACGAGCGGCCTGTTGCGTATATCTCCAATCCATTAGCTATCATCCAAGTCCACCAGCCCTATGTTTGTTTGTTTTGTTCCTCTTCCCATTCTGTGCACCGCAACCCTCCAAGAATCACTAGCTTTTCCGTTTTCCAATTTCAGCAGCTTCCTCCGGAGTGCGCGCGGTTTGATGAATGTCGCTCACATTAGGCTGACCTCTCAGATAACCCCTCCTTTCTCTTCTCAGAAAATTCATCAGGCGCAGTGGGGCGGCCCCTGGGAGAGGTGATTCAGCTCTCAAGGTGAGTGTTTGTCACAGGCCTCACATGGCACCATATTGGGACAGATAGAAAGGTGCTGCTTTTGAGCCCCTATTGTCTAACTCAGCCTCTTCCTGCAACATCTTCAAGTTTTTCGATCTAAAATGGGCCGTAATGAGTGAGTTTAACCTTGCTGCTATTACCGGAGAGCATGCTTGTGAAAATGCTAATATTAATCTATATGATTATAGACATTTCCACTATAGGCACTTAAATAGATATGTATGTTGCTATACAAAGTCATCTATACTATTGTGTTGATAGATGAATAGATGAAGATGAAAAGCCCTGAAAAAAAATAAAAATAAATCTACATTTATCACTCATCATTAGGAGAAAAAAGGTTGGATGGGTTAAATCGATAAATACGGAGATAGTCTCAGTGTAATTGGAGTTTTTTATATTGTATATGCTTTTATCCCACACAGTTTTTATGCTATTATAACATATGTAGTCTTTTTATAGTATATAAAGTATAGTATATATAGTAAAAATCTATATTTAATAGGCCAATTAACTTAATCCAATTGATACTTATGATTGATACTATTTCTCCCCACGCACTTCCCTTGTGTAACAGTACAATTTCCATTTTGATATATTTTGAATAATGAAAAAAAAAAGTAACTCTTCCTATATGTGGAGAAAAGTGTAACTAGTAGCATGCAAAAACAATAAAAACTGAATATCTGTGGTTATCTGTGTCTCAAGAGGATTGAAATTGGCATTCAAAACCATTCAAACAACTTCCTATGCAATTCTTGAAGTAACTGACTGGGTTATGCTAGTTTGACCAATAAGAAAGAATGGCCTTAGGGGAGTTGGTGCATGCGCCCAGTAGAATACATGAGCGTGGTTTGGGCGTAGGGTTAAAACATGGCCTGCAGGATTCTGGTTGAAGATTTCTTAGTCTGCAGCAGGAGGGAAGTGCTCCGGAGGCTACAGCTCAGACCTCTGTGTTTTAAGGGTTAAAGAGTGGAGGAGAGACAAAACTAGACTCCAGTGGATATGTGTTCTTGGACTGCATTGTATTTGTTGATAAGACAGACAGGATACAAACCTTAGGCGTTCTAGATGTTGGTTTTGTCCAGGTTATCTGAAGGGGTTTCATAGCATGTTTTTGAAGTAACTCTATGAACAAAGTGGTGCTACTGCATTTACATGTGTAGACTGTAGAAAAGTGTTGTGCAACTGCTTATTATTTGGAGATGTTGCAGCCACATCTGTAAATGATTTAATGTCTTTTTGTGGATTGCTGCTATTGCCCTTATGAAAAAAAATTACAGTTTGGGGATGATTTTAATTTATTTAAAAAAAAAAAAGGTAAGGTTTGTTGATTGTTTGGTTGATGCCACTGCCCAAGCTTGCCCAGAACATGGAAAAATAGACCGTCACAAACCCATACAGTGGCCGGTGCACTCCGGGCATGGTATTAAACCTTTCTATTTTCATGGACATTTGACCAGATTAAGTTACAGGTCAGATCTGTGAAGAGGCAACACCACTCACAATCAGAATACCTTTTTTTCTAGTAATTTTTGAGCAATAGAAACAAGTTACAGGTCAGATCTGTGGAGAGGCAACACCACTCACAGTCAGTATGCCTTTTTTCTAGTTATTTTGGAGCAATAGAAACAAGTTACAGGTCAGATCTGTGGAGAGGCAACACCACTCACAGTCAGTATGCCTTTTTTCTAGTTATTTTTGAGCAATAGAAACACCTCTAATTGAGTAAATGTTAGGTAGAGCTGTTTAATGTCATACTGTGGAACATCCTACAAAGCACAGACATGTATCCATAGACACAAGCAGATGACGGACCCCCAGCGGAGAAGTGACACCTTTAAGTGTCTGCAGGGTCATGGTGTCAGTTGTTTATGTTGTTTCTGCTGACATACACACTCCACCCTCACCTCCGTCCAAAGCTCTCTATGCAGATCAAATATTAATGTTACACCAGCAGAAAATGGACACTCCAAAATGGGCTTGACCTACTTCTCACATTTAGCCCCAAAGGAGCTGTCTTTGGAAAAACTCTGGAGAAGGATGTTTAGCCAACAGGGCTGCTCTTTAAAGTCCTCTAAACATGGCTCTTAATCTTACCATGGTCCAAGGTCTGGCAGAGAAGCGAGGAGGCAGACAAAGTTTGAACTCCGGTCAACAGAAAAGTACACGTTGATCATAACTTATTCACGAAATTAAGACAGAAAATGTGAAGTGTTTATTTAAATTCCTGAGTCAATGCACAAAGCATAATAAATGAAGGAAATGGTGCTTGATACGGAGGTACTGAATAGTCAAATCAAGGTAAAAGAGTTTCAGCAATCAGCAGACAATCAACATCTGAGGATAGACTGATAAATAAATAACAGATAAAAACACAATGTGCAATCATGTAACCATATTAAAGAAGGAAACGAGAACACAAAGCATGGAGTACATCCAGTCTGAGGCAATCACCAAATACATTCAGGAGATGAGCTGAAACAAGGACTGATATCACGGAGAAGAAGAGATGAGGAAAGTTTAAAAATGGATAAAACAATGAAGGGAGACAGGAAAAAAATGAAGATTCTACAATTTGCAATTTATTTAATTACAATATTTTTCAAGATTATTCCTTCACAGATCTGACCTGTAACCTGGTCTGGTGGCTTTACATGCTTGTCTCCATGAAGATAAAAAAAAAGAAGCTTAATCCTGTGTTACTTGCATTTAAACAGTAGGCGTGAACAGTAGGTATGCTTGCCTGCCAATGCACATGTTAAGACCAAATACTAAACTAGAATATCTTTACTGTGGAGAATAAAAGATTCCTTCCCAGTAAACAGCAGCGGGTTCTGACCTAGCCTGTATTCCTGTCTGTTTGTTATGACTAAACTGCACACGCATTTGACTATTGGTTCTTTATTGCACATCACACAATCACATTCTCCATTCTTATACCCTGAACTTGAGGGCACCGACATAATTATATACAATCAGATGTTAACTAGGGGTGGCAGTGTAGACCTGTAAATGTGTGGGCGGAGGTGCAGGCCTCACTTTCCTATAGTACTGAGAAATACTTTGCCAATGCCAAGTTTTATGATTCAATAACACCGGGTCATATTGATTCAGATGCTATATGCTTTACTCATACATTTCATCCCACTTGTGCAAATCTGCCTGCTGCATCTTTGATAGAAAACTTTACACAATGCTATAAAAAGTTACAGTGTCATTACCATAGTTATTTTATTTTGGTAAGCTGATAAATACCTAACTATTGAATCTGAGTGTAAAGTAAATGTATGGTTATGCCAAATGTGTATCCTCAGCCACAGCAGCAACCTGCCAGGAGCATTGGAAAACAGCTCTGCAGAGCCAGACACAATTCAAAGTAATATGCAGAGATACTTGATCACACAGTTTAGGTTTCCAACTGCACAATATTAAAGAGAGAAAAAAAAAAAAAGAAAACACAGCTCTTGTGGTGATTGCATGTATGCACAATATTTCAGTTTATGATAATTAAATGTATAAATGGTCAAAAAAAAAAAAGCTAAATTTTATCCTATTTTGCATTTTTTTATAAGTAAAAGTATAAGGAATACATATACTGATTGACTCCTATGTCAGAAAATACATTTTACTCCAAATATTCAGTATTCCATAACTAAATGCATATTAAAAGTATTCTTTCCATCGCGGGTGTAAAAAAGGGGGTGATTATGGTTGGGGATGATTAAAATGATGCAAATGGCTCAATAAAAGTACAATAGTTATGGATAACTTATGGGCTTGTTTTCTGCATAACCACTAAAGAGGCAATGTATAATAAATACACATTTATTATTCATAATGTTCTAAAAACAGACTAGTATATAAATGTGCCGAAAATGTGCCCTCAATAAAAACACAGTAAAATCAAAAGGGCTCCAGCTAGTCCATTGCTAACTTCAGTCAGTGTTCTGGGCCCCGTCCAGGTGAGTCAACCTGAGGACGTGGGGCGGGATCGTACCAGGATCCAGGATCATACAGCAAGATTTCCACTGAGAGCACCACTACATGTACAGAGTACCCACACCGAAGGCTTCAGCAATGAGTACCACTTCTTTCAACACAAAGCATTACTACAGGGAGAGCTTCCTGTGCGACTGCTGCTATGTTGGACATCATGGCTGCACTGTGTAGCTGGCTTCTGGCCGCGGAGACTCTGTGCCTCCGCCTGGTCTGACACGTAATTGCAGCAATTGTGGTGCACAGGGCGATGTACCCTCTGCATCCCGCGGCCTTCTATCGCCTTCTGGTTGCTTTTGCTATTATGTTTTCATCTTTCCTGCTGGAGCAAAGGATGCACTGATTACAGTGTCAGGGATTGGTCTGAACTGTCACATGATGTGTCGTCATGGCAACCCCCCCACTATGAAAAATGCTTTGTGAACATTTAAGTTGATGAAATCCTCTCCCCTCCTCATCCAGGAGTAACATGCAGACTTCACACCGTCCACAAAACAATCATTAATTTCATTCATTCATCAGTTCATTCCACCCACTCACAAAGTCTCTTTTCCATCTGCATTGCTGTAATGTGAATTTAATAAAACTAGTGTTGTTAAACAGAACAAACACTTAAACAGTTATCACCAGTTCAGTTTCAGTTTGGGCGCATGCATCAAAATTTCAACAAGGCCAATTCAAACGTAGAATATTACCCTGAAAACCCAATTAAGTACTTTAATTCCCTCAGAATAAAACATGTGCAGTTGTCAAGGACTACTTATGCAGCCTGGGCTCACTGTGTAATGAAACAGTAGTATTGTATCTGAATGGAGCTGACCAGAGAGTGACTTATGCAAACAGCAGCAGGTCTCAGCTTACGTACGTCCTACCAGCAGAGCCCACACAGAGAGACGCCTGCATGAATATTCAACCACGACTGGCTCCCTCGCCCACCCCACATCACACTGTGTATGATGTGTGGGAGGATGGTCCAGACCAGCCTAATGTGACAGGTAAACTGTTGTGTACAAAGTAGGACGCAAAAGTGAAATAATATTGTTATAAAACTAATTAATAAAGCAAATTCTATTATTTTTAATAAGCTTTACTTTAGAATTTGAACTCCACTCTGACTCCCTTTGGAGACCTGAATCCTGCAGTCAGTACTGTTTAATGTTCTGGGATGTTATTTGACATCTATAAAGTTCCCCTGTTTTCCCATGATGCATGCTCATTTTTGCTTCATATACATAGACAGAGTGTTTAAAGGGAAATTTCTATATTCAAGATTGGATTTACACTGACATTAAAAAATAAATAAATAAAACCAATATACAGATAGAGCATGTAAAAAGTGAGTGCTCATACATCTACCACAATCCTATATCTGATTTTTGTCATAATTATTTTTTCCCCAGTACAGATATATTGAAAAGGTGTTGTTTTTAGTTTGTTAAAGTGTTATAACAAGGAGGTGCAATGTTAGCATACTAGTTGTGAATAATTAGGATGCTAAGAAAGTGTTTGAAAAGTAAGGGATAACTTTTGCTGCAAACTCTTTAAAATAAACTAGATCTCTTCTAGATTTGATAAGTCAGAAAAACAAGTTTAAAAGTCCCTATGCCACAGGTCTGCTCTCCCTGTGTGGACTGAGTGGGTTGAGAGGAGAGCCTCACAGGCAGAGGCAGGAGGCAGCTGCTGCAGGAGAGGACCGGACCTCGGGTCAGGGCGTCGTGACCTCGTCTGCAGCGTCCCGGGGTCATGATCACAGGAAAGGTCAAAGGTCAAGAGGGACATTTAGCCTAATACCTTTAGACACCCGGCCTCCCCCCAGGTGCCCCTCACATCGATTTGTGCCTCTGAGGTGAGGACAGAGGGAGTCGGTGTCAGGCAGGAGCGCTGTGCTTGTATCTGCTGCCAGTTTACATTACACACAGGTGAAGGTGAGGGCCACTAAACACAAAAACATACATTTGTTTATTGATTCATTTAAAGGTCCTATATTAAGCAAAACTGACTCTTCTGACCACGTTGTTACCTCATCAAAAACATGCCTGGAGTTGTGTTTTGTTCCATTCACCCAAGTGACCTTCATTACATTTCCTTAAAATGGTCTGTCCACTTTGTGATGCAATGTAGTGACAGTGGTCCAGGGCTGAAATCATGCAAATAATTCTAGTAAATATGTATGGACTTTTAAAAATACAGTTGAACACTTCCTGTATTACAACATGACATCACAAAGTGGAACAGGTGTTTTCCGAGAGAAAAACTCTAAATATGCAGAGTTTGTGTGTTTAACAAGCATGAATGAAACAAAACACAACTCCAGGTATGTTTATGATGACAAAATGTAATTTTAATATGAGCTCTTTAAGCACATTCTACTGTAGGACAACATTTACATAACATAAAAAGGCAAGACTAAAAGATGCACAATGTAACTTTTCTGCTTTACTTCTACTGTCTGTGGCACAGGATGACATAAAACCATATCTCATCTGTAACTTTATCTGTGAAATAAATATAAGGTATATGGGTCAAGGACATGAGCCTGTCCAGTTGTAATTTCTTCAGCTAAACTGGTTGAAATATCATGTTATTTCCCCACATACATGTAGTAGGTCTGACCTCCATGGAACAAAATCATGTTTTCAGAAATCATTATTATTATCTTTTTTAAGCATGTTTTTTGTACTTAAAGTGTTAAAATGTCATGTGGTGCGACCGTTCGCCCTTAACTGCTGATTTTTAAAATGACTCTAAAACTAATCAAATTCATTTTTTTTTCTTTTTAGGCATATTTTCATATTTTGTCCCAGATGAAATTTCAGCTTCCTTAAATAGATATTTCCCCCATAATATTCAAACACATATTGTGTGCGAGCGTGTCCATTTTTCCAGATATCATGTTTTCAAATATCATGTTCCTCAGAACTTAATTAATATCCCAACCATGTTTTACATGTTTTAGAAAATAAAACAAATTTAAGGTTATATTCGGTCACACCATATGACATTTTTTAAGGGATGTTGCCAATTCATGTAAATGAAACATCACTAAAAATGTTTAATATAAAAGTTAAACATAGATTTATACATACGTGACATTGTAAATATTTGAAAAAGTTCAATAGAAAAATACATTTAAAAATTTGCCTGTTGAAAATCCTTATATGTGGCTGATCCACATATAACAGATACTGTAATATTAGGAATAACTTGGTCTCCTTTCATAATATGGGTGTGTTAGACACTAACTGCAGCCATTGCAGATCAAACATATTTAAAACAAGAATTCCAGGTTTGATGAAAATAGTACAGTTTAGCCATCTTTCTTTCTTCAGAAATGTTAGATTTTTTTAGGTCAAGGCTCTAATCTTTTCACACTTTTAGCAACCTAAATAGCTCAAACCTGCCCCTTTTAACTCCCCCTAAATTGTATAAAACTGTAAAAAATCAAAAGAAAACATGAGCAACAAGTTGTCGGTTGTCAAATAAATACATGTTATTGACACGTCACTTTCACATGACATTCTGGTTGCAGAGATGAAAACGCCATGTTATCAGCTGGTTTTAAATCCTTCCCAGAAATAGCAGAATTGAGTGTGGTTTTCTTGTATGCATGTGTGTGCAGTCTCAGTGGTGGTCTCGGCAGTTGCTCTCCTTGCATCAGCCACCATGACTATAATTGGACCACTCACTTTGTAGACTGCCTCTCGCCTCTCACTGTCTGTCTTACTTTTTTCTTAGTAAAAAGTGTGAAATCGCTGAAACACGTACCAGGGGCTCAGCTCGAGGTGAGGTGAAAGTTCCAGAATGAGATAAACGTGGGCCACTGTGTTACTGCCGCAGAGAGAGGCCAAATGGGAGCGCATTTGGTAAAAATCGCCTTTGAACCAGAGCAGTTACGTCTTCATCTGGAGCTGCTGGAGAGACAGTCCCCAGGCCAACAGCCCCCTGTCTCTGACAAACCAGTGACCCGTGAAAGATAGGGCCAAATACAGTGCACTGTTGTGGAGAAATTAGGGATGCGCCGATCTGTCTTTTTCACTTCCGATACTGATTTTGATACTAGCTTGTGATGAAAAGGGTGGTTATTTGTGTGCATATTTTTGCACATTGCAGATGGCTCGTAGTAGCCTATTTATCAATATGTGCGCAAAGCTCCACTCCTGTCGTCATTTGAATCAGCGTCATTTGAATGCAAAGCCACATAATATCCATGTTTCAACCTCATCCCAGGATTTACGGCAAGGGCTCACAGAATATGGCAAAATGTTTTATATAAAGAGGAAATCATAAAGAATGCTTTGACTGACTGTAAAATGCAGAAAATACTTGATTTGCAGAAAAAAATAACATAAAAATATCCTACATTGATTATTTATTAATTCAACTCCCAAATCACTATAATAGCCTCTGGTTCAGAGCGGGCTCAGGTGAGTTGGAGCCGAGTGTGGCGAGCTCTCACTATTTCCGCATGAATCGACGCCACATGGTTAGAACGGTTTGGACGGTGTACTGTGTCTTTAAAGCTGTTGACTGCTGCTGTTAACTCAGTGCTTCCGCTCTGGGTTGGTGTGCAGAGAATAGTGTCAAAAGTTATGCTGCTGCTGTTTTATATTTAAAATATTGTAATGAGTTTATGCTGACAACTTGAGATGTAAAGTGTTAAAAGCGTAGCCAAAGAGTAGGTAACTAACAAACATGTTATTTATGCTGGGCTCAGCTGATTCTAAAAAACACACAAAAGTTGTTTTCTTGTACATTTTGGAAATGGCTGTATGTGCTACACCACCTCCAGACCTGCCATATGATTTGGTTGGACTGATTTCCCCGTATGGCAGTTTCATAAATGAAGGCCAGTAAGACTTTCTGGGCCAACTGCAACCAGCAAATAGCCCAGTTGTATTACATGAATGTCTGTATCAACTGAATCGATATTTGGAAGCCGATATCTGATCCGGCTAATTTTTCAGAACCGATATTGGATACCAGTATCAGTTTGGTACGTAATGCATTGGAAATTGTGTTACTGTTATTTGTAGTTTTGAAATTGTCTAATAAAAAATATGACAAGTTTCAAAAATGTCCATTTCTTTAGGACAAATGCCGTCAGGTAAAGCTACAGCTCAGGTCCGTGCAAAGGCAGCTCCCTCTATGTGCCACGAGGGAGATGTATTTCCTGATTTGAATCAATTTTCATCAAAACTGAGGTAAAAACAAGAGCTTATTGATGCTTTTAAAATGTGCACTTTGGATTCTGATTTGAAAACATAAATCATGAGTCTAATCACAATGCTAGTCATTAAAAATCTTCTGACTCCAGCTACTCATCACATCTAATTGTAGCTCGGGATAATGCTCTTAGCAAAACAGTCCTGAGGAACAACTGCTGCCCTATGACATCATATTTGTAGAAAGGTCAAGTATATTTGACATAGATTCTTGGCCTGTTTTCATCAGATGACAACACACCACATAAAGACGACTGCTGTGTCCTGTAGTGTAAAATGCTCCTTTACCGGCAGTTAAGATGGACCATGATCAAACACATTTCTGCTGTTTACTGTGCTCATTTGTGAACTGTAGCTGTACAAATAGCACTGACACATTTAGATTTGTTACGAGAACAAAGTGATGCAAGAGGCATTGGTTTCTTTAATGCGGGGAGTGATTGGTGTGTCCAAAGATATGGAGAAAAGAGTGCTGTTTAATAATTCAGGGGAAGAGCTGCTTCAGGCGGATTGCAGTCCAGTAGCCCTGAATACATCTGCAGGCTATGCACCCATTTATCAATTACTGTGGGGCTTTTCAGGAAGCCAACATTAACCTCTAAGAATAATCACACTCCTCCATGAAAACCCTTGTTTCTCCTTTGAATAGTAGAGGGGCTACTTTTAGCCAGGGGCACATAGACTGTATTCAAAAAATGGGAGCTGACAGACTGCTCCTTAATGCAAAATTCTACTACTGCAGATACTATTGCATAGCAGATACAGATCATGTCATATACTGGGGTTTGGTAGAAAACACAGTATATGACATGATCTGGGCTATGCAATAGTATTCAATTCAATTCAATGTCTCTTTATTGTCACATGTGCATATACATACAAGATATATAGCACAGATGAAATTGCTGTCCTCTCCCACATCAGTGCAAACATTTAAAAAACATTTAAAAAAAGAAGAGAAAATGTGCAAATGACAAGAAAAAAGAAAAGTGCAAACCAAGTAAACATTCAAGTAGAATAGTAGAATAATAGTAGAATTTTGCATCATTAGTTTTGCGTTATTTTCATTCATACAGTATTTGAGCAATTATTCATTATATGACCGTCTACATCTCAAAAGCTCAAAAATCCTCTGTTCCACCTTGTGATGTCATGAAGTGGTAGCTTTCAAATTAACAGAAACCCTTTACCTTTAGTTCAGTGCTGAAATCATCCAAATTCTAGGTGTGAGGAGTTTTAAAACACAGTGGAGCACTCGAATCAGCACATACAGAGTTTTTTTCTGTTTGAGAGAAGAACTGAGCCTGAATATGTGAGTTTGTTTGTTGTTGTGTGCATGTTTTTGATGAAAAAACATTATGACGTAGATGAGAGAATATCATAAAATGAGCTTTTTACTGCATACATTGAGTTGGGTGCTGTTTTCACCGAGGCAATAGTGGTTTTGTCAAAATTCACAAAGAAATAAGAATAAGAATAAGAATAATACTCCCTGCATTTGCATTAAACCCTAATATGAGTTTCTCAGCAAATGAGTTTGTCTGATTTGGTTTGGTAAATAAAGAAAACATGCAGGAAATGACTTGTTGATTAGCACTAATCATCTGACAATAGCTTTCATCACCTTCACAGAAAATGTTATGACAAATAAAGCAAAGCCCTTTTATTTCCCCGCGTCACCTGTAAGTTTGTATTGTTCAAATTCAAGTCGCATAAGGGTTCCTCAGCTCGAACCAAGATCATCATGAGAATAAAAACTCGGAATTAGTGAAACCAACTCGGATTGTTTAGTTCATCATTTAAGCATGAACGAAAAGGAGTTTATCAAGTGTTGCAGGGTTCAGGTGAGAGACGTCCAGTGAATTCTGCTCTCTTTAAACTATTAAAACAGCTATTCACACGAGTAAGAATAAGTCAGAATGAGATCAGCTTGGACCCACTTCACAAAAGCAGCTCTTTTCTTTGAACCTCTTTTGCTGTTTGGGGATCTTAAGAATTTCGGGTTTGGAGCCGCTTACGTATCCCATCAAATTTGTTCATTTTCTTGTATTTGACCCTCATCTCCTACTGGCACTTTCTATGTACAAATGTGACTTTTCTTCTTGATTTTAATGTTATGGATATTGTTCCTGTGTTTACCAGTGTCTTTTATCTTCTCTGTTGTTCAGATGATTAGAAAGCAAACATTACATTTCCTCACAATTGCCAAACTGACATCTCATTGGAGCTTGAAATCCAGTTGCGGTTCAAATCCAGGACCGGGAGTCAGTGGGCGCCGGCTCTGGTCGTTAATCAATCCACTTTGGCAGTGACAGTCTTCTCGTGTCGGAACGTATAGTGCAGACAAGCAAATGTTACACTACCAAATGAGGTCTTTAAAGTTCACACATCTGCTTTACCTGTTAGGAACCGGCTGTGCTTTGTGACAGCTGAAAGACAGACTGGTACAACACATTTTAAAAGAACACAGTGTTAAGGCGAGGGCTTTAAATGGAAACGGAAGAGACGCTTAGTTCTGTCAAGTGCCTTCAATCAGGAACAAAGAGTCGAATTGTAAACACAAATTGCTGATTTTATGAAAGAAGTAAAGTTTTGTTGTTATCTAGACTCGCTTGATTATTTTATTAAGAGCGATTTTGTCGGGATCCAAGATTTCCTCCCAAAACCATAACATAATGTTGTTTTTTGACTACGTATTTTAACATCAGTCACCCATTCACACACATTCTCATATCAGTGTATGCAGATTATACGCAGTGTATATTGGGAGAAGGTGGGTCTTGTGCCTTGCTGATGGACAAAACAACAGTATTCACCTGTGTGACTGAGATTTGAACCAACAACCTTTAGTTCAGTTTAAGTTTAAGTTATGTTTTCTGACTTGTTTTCTGATCTATGTAATAATGTTAATAAAATATAATGATATAAGATGATGAAATAATATAGTATAGTGATATTATGCGTCAATACAGGAAGTGCTCCACTGTGTGTTTAAACGTCATTCACTTTTCACTAGAATCGTGTATAATTTCAGCCCTGGAATTTGAAATCTCTACTAAAAAGGTAAAAGGAGCCTGTTAACATGACATCACAAGGTGAAACAGCGACTTTGAGCCGTGGAAATGCAGACAGGATAATAATAAAGTGTTTCTCAAACGTGTGAAGGAAACAAAAGCACAACTCCAGCTTGTTTTTGAAGAGGTAAAAGGATTAGAACATGGATAAAAGCTCAGAAGAGTCATGTTTTCTGTAATACTATATAGGACCTTTACAATCAAGTGTGAATTCAAGCTATATTGTTGCAAGTAAATTACGTTGAATGAATGTTATGTTATTATCCACAGGTGAGACTTTTTAGTAATAATATTAAATATTAAATAATCCTGGGAAATCTGGTGCATGCATTTTACAGAAGGTATACTCAGAATTCCTCTGGGACGTGAACAGAACACCAAAGGTTAAACCACAGTGGATATAATAAAGTTAATTTATGTACGTGAGCACGTTAGCGGTACATGTAAAGGCGGCATTGAACACGACAGCGCTAAGATTTACTGTAATGAACCCAAATGTGCCACGGCGCTCCTCAAGGGTACAGCGGATCCATCAGTGCACTTTTGGAGATTAATGCTAAGTACGGCTCTGACCTTCACTGCTAAGTAAGGACACTGCCTCATGTGATGGCCCTAATTTTTTGAGATATTGCTTTCCTCTATGTGTGCTGCAAATCAATTTTTGTACAGGGTCCGCTGTGTTTATCTACACCTCCAGGATGTGTTTCAGCAATACGTTGTCCAAAACGAATCACAAAAATAATAGTTTGATTTTACAAAAAAAGCAAAAAAAATCTTGTTGGACATACTGCACAAAGGCTTAACAGCAAATTATGGTGATAACAAAAATAAATAAATGAATAGGTCCATATTACACTATTTTCAGATCTGTTATAATATTCCTAATCACAAACCAACCTGGATTTGTGTTTTTGTTTCATTCACACATGTTTAACGCACAAACTCTGCATATTTAGGCTTTAGGAGTTCTTTTCTCAAGTCAAAAACACCATGTTGCACCTTGTGATGTCATGTGGTGAAACAGGAAATGCTCCACTTTGTTTTTAAACCTCACACACCTTCACTAGCATCATTAGGAAGAGTTCAGATTTCAGAATTGCAAAGTAAAATGCAGCCGCTAACTTGAAAACTGCTTCATGACATAATTTTGAGCTTTGCAGATGCAGACAACCTAAAAATACAGGATCAAACATATATGAATGAAACAAAACTACTCCAGTTATGTCTTTGGTAACATTATAACATGGGTTAAAGCTCACACGTCATTTTTTTGTAATAAAGCAACTTAAATTAATCATGACATCAACATGCAATAATTGTAATAGTAGTTGCGTTGTTGTAGTAACTGTTCGGTCTAAAATCCTTGTCACAACAGATCACAGTGGTGCTATTGTGACAAAGCAAAAGGCAGATTGATAATAGGATTGATAATACAGTGCTAATTAACGTTACCGTAATAACCGTAATAACCAATCACAGCAATCAATTGATATACTTCGATAGTAAAACAATATTTCTTTGGCTAAAGTTATGCGTAGCAGCGTGCCTACCATGTTTTACCCTTGCTACCTTATTAGCGTCTATGTTTTTGTCGGAAAATATGTATGCTTTTTGATCAGTCGGAAGCCATACAATATTGATTCTCCTAAGTGTGAAAACGCAAACTTCGTGTCAATCCAGCTTGCTGAAAGTTAGTCAGGTCAATTACATAAAGTTGTAAGAAGAGTTGTAGAGCAGCGGTCCCTTTTTTACCCCACGGACCGGTTTAATGTCAGACAGTATTTCAGGGATCGGTGTTTAAGGTGTGGCGGATAAATACAACAAAATAATATGATATGATCTGCAATCCAAGTGGTGAAGCAGTTTTGAGGGCTTCATTGCCTCATTTGAGAGCCGGTCGTCACATATTATGCAGAGCAGCTCGGTGCAGTGGGAATCTCCTGTTGGGATAAATCCCTATTTTAAGTAGGACTCCTGATATTGTCTATTAAATGTAGCTTTCTTTTTCTTGGAAGTCGTAGGCTCCTCTTCTGTCTCCTGGCTCGGCCTTTTCCCCTTTGCAAAGAAACTTTCCAAAGACGTTTGTTTTTTACTCATTTTGCTACTCCTGGGTTTTATTTTAGCGGTGACAGAGTAGAGCGCCTGGACCTGCGTCAAGAGTGACATAGACGGATGTAACAGAGAATCGTGTAATTTTTCAAAATAAAATATCTTTCGGATTCTGAAATAAATAAAGTTATTTATTCTATTTATTTGGCCTGGGGGTTGGGGACTGCTGTTGTAGAGTACTTTTAGTTTACAAAAAGAAATAAGTCAAAACCAGGCCCCTCAATACCTCACAGACCTCGTCCAGCCCCATCGTCCCTCCCGCCGCCTCCGATCAGCCGACTCTAAACTCCTCGCTCCCACAGTCAAATCAAAGCACTGGACCTTGGGGGACAGAGCCTTTGCCATGGCTACTCCCACCTCCTGGAACTCTCCCACTTCACATCAGAAACTCAAACTAACTTAACCCCTTCAAAAAACTGTTCAAAACTCACCTTTTCCTCAGAACCTACAGCCCTACACATGACTTTTTGTCTGTCCTGTGATTGTAAAGTGCTATACAAACCAATTCATTATTGCTATTACTTATTAAACACAACTTTACATCTGTTTGTTATGAGAAAACAACTTTATAACATAAAACGGGCCTTTAAAGTAATAGTAATAGAAGCAGTAGACATACTCTTACTTTCTTTGACAGTGATGGAGGCGTTGTTAGTCTCTTAGTGTTTGGAAGCCTTTGTAAGGTTTTTTATTCTCAGAGGAGAGCAAATAATGTGTTGAATATTGTCAGTTTTTATCTTGCAGTTATTTCAAGAAATATGGCACTCCACTCTACCATTTTGACTGCTGGCCTATTTTTTAAAAGCTCCAAAAAACAAAGCCACATTTTGTCTGTTTGCATGAATAATGTGTGGGTAAATTTGCAAACAAAAGAAAATCTTGAACCCATTTGAATTTAAAACATGGCTGAATTATTTAAGCGCCGCGCTACTGTAAATCTCTGCCTACAAACTCATATATATTTTCAATGACGAGCAAAACAAACCCGTGCGCTGCGTTGTTTGTGTAACGTTATCGACTGCTTTTGTCCGGGCTTCGCGACGGGGGGAGTTGGGAGGTGTGACCTTCTCAAAATGGCGGAGGACAGTCCAAGATTTATGTCACAGTTGAGAGCGTGTGTTGGGAGGCCTGACAGACGGATAATCCTGTGGTTTCAACTTGGCAAATATTGATCCCATGGCCCTTCGGTGGCGAGCCTTCGAGACCTGAAATTAAGGCAAATGGATTACTCTGCGCCGGCAAAAGAGAAGACAGATGAGAAGGACCAAAATATACTATCTTGACCATCAGCCTAGATAATACATTATTCCTCTGCAATCTCATTTAGAAACCATGCGTAGCCCTCTTTCAAAAGAAGGATTGTTTGGTAGCTCTTAGCCCCTGTGTTTTAAATGCCACTTCGTCTCATCCATCAAAGTAGCCGGCCCTCCCCTGCCTGCCTCTGCTGACATTAACCTCGATGGCAGTGCACACACAAATAGGATTTATACAAAGTGGTATGATGCAAAAGGACTGTCACCTTGACCTTAATGCTATATGTGTTGATCTTCTCTTTATCCTCGGTAATCTAGGTGTGCAACAGTTGAAATAAGGGGAGGATTTGCTCAGCGCTGACCTCTGCAGTGACCTTTTCAGTGACCCAAATTCGTAATGGCTTTTAAGACAAATGGTTTACGTGGTTATTGTAATACTAAGCAAGAAGGGCGTAGGTTCAGTTTCCTGACTTTACAAGGCGATTCTAGGTAAAAAGTTTGTGTCTTTTCAGTGTCTTTCAGGGCGTCCTACACATGCACGAAACACTAATCCTCCTTAAAGTGAACATTGCTCAAGATCTCACAGATGATATTTACTCTGTGGTATTGATGGATGTAGAAGAAGAAAAATCTCTCTGGAAATAAGTGTAACTTAAAGCCACCGGGGTCAGATCTGTGGAGAGGCGATCTCACTGACAGTAAGAATGCATGTTTAAAAAAAAGTAATAAAAACACCTGTAATTGAATAAATGCAATACAGAAAAGTTTGATGTCATAGTGTGGAACATTTTTGGTTCCAAATACACAGAAACAAGCAGATGGTAGAACAAGAAAATCAGAAAAGTTACATGATGTACCAAGTGTAGTCGAAATGTCTGCCATGTGGTGAATGAACTTCTGAAAGGAAAGAAACTAACCCAAACCTAAGAAACCTTTTAATAGTTGTTAAGAAAGCTGGAAATCTTATGATTGGATATTTTTCAAACATAGATTTGGTTACCGTACAATCTTGTCAGAAGTGAAACATAACTAAGCAGTGTGTCGGGATGGTGGTCTGAGGTTCAATCCCCCCTGGAGATGTGGCTTTAAATACCTCTTCTGACATTTACCATTAGGCAGAGCTGTACGCATTTACCCAAAGCAAGCTAAGTAAAAGTACTGTACTTAAGTACAAGTTTAGGTATCTGTATTAAGGTTGTAAAATGGATAGTGTTACTTTTATTTCACTGTACAGTATTTGAGAGCAGGTATCTGTACTTTCTACTCCACTACATCTTTGATTTATCCCAAAAAGTAAAAATGTTGTTTATGATTGTTTGAGACCTGCTGAAATGGTATTTTTAACATGTTCATAGTTCGAACAAACAAAACTATACAAAGAAAAAAAAACTCTCTCCAATTCGATCTTTAGCTATTAATTTTCTGTTGAACAAAATTCAACACAATCTTTCTCAAAATCCGTACATATGAAGGTTCATTAGATCTTAAAATTTATGCAAAATACTTTCTTTTTACACTTTCCCTGTAGGTACTTTAATACTTTTACTACTTTCACATTTTTTGCATGTGATACCTTTACTTTTACCCTTTAATACTTTTACTACTTTCACATTTTACGTATATTTTTGCTCTGGTATTTGCATTTTTACTTAAGTGACAAATGTGTTTGTTTTACTTTCATTATAACTTCAGAAACAGAAACAGAAACATTACAAAACATGAATACAGTTTGAATGAGTGTCCCAGATTGTAATTAGTGACAGATGCAGTCTATATAGTCTGTTGTACTGCTGTTATTGGTATGACTGGTTCTATATGCTAACCATGGCAGCACATCTGATCCGGGCTCCTCTAGGCTTTTATATTCTCTAGTGTCCCGGTGCACGACTCGTGACTCCTCCATCTGCTTCAACTTCCCCCTGATGATCTCCTTAAGTGGCACTTCTATAACAATCTATGCTTTATTCACCAAGCCATCCAAGTTGCGCGGGTTAAACATCAGCTTGTACATTTATATTTCACACTACAATTGCGTTAACTGGTTGTGAGACAGTGGAGTGTATGATTGCAGTTCAGCTCACATGGCATCTAAATAATGTAGTACATCCCAAGTGCTTGCTCTCCTTCACATCCTCTGAATCACATATCAGCAATGCAAATGAGAACAGCAACGCAGCGTAAATTACATCAACAATATGCTACAGTAATCAACCTCCCCTACATAATTCTGTTAAAGATGAACCGCGTATCTTTTCTTACAAAGGTCAAGGCAGTTTCCTGGGGTTCGCTTTTCTGTTTTAGGCTCAGACTGTAAAAAAGTAGAGCAAGGGAGCGTAACTTCAGTCAAATGAAGCTCAGCATGCCGGCACATATATGAGTGAAAGTGGAGCCAGTTCCACAGTAGCAATAGGAATTTATTTACAGGCAAAGTAATGAAATAAACCACCAGGATTGTGTAGAGTGGGTTAATATGAACATGATGAGGCTCATTGCAGCAGTTACAAAAAGATGTGATGAGGTGATGATTTTTCAGTGTAAATTCAATCAGAAAGAGTCGATGGAGCCTTATGCACGCCCGTGAACACTTCCTATTTGAAAGCAGATTAGCTATGTCCACTTAGATATACAGCAGTGGTGTGCAGTCAGGGCAATCAAGGCAAGCAGTGGTCGACCAATAAAATCTAAAAGAACCATGTATCAAAAGTATAATTAAACAGTTTTGAATCCAAATAATTATGTTTCACTTCTGCCCGACTGACAGTGGCAGTGGCAGTGTCCTTTACTACAGCAGTCCCCAAACCCCCGGGTCATTTGGTACCGGGCC